>VZSF01010867.1:136725-291817 GCA_013398295.1 Chionis minor | reverse complement strand
AGAGAAAGAAAGGAAAGAAAGGAGAAAGACAAAGGAAAGAAAGAAGGAGGAGAAAGAGAAAGGAAAGAGGAGAAAGAAAGAGAGAGAAAGAAAGAAAAGAAAGAGAGAGAAAGAAAGAGAAAGGAAAGAAGGAGGAGAAAGAGAGAGAAAGGAAAAAAGAGAGAAAGAGAAAGAAAGGAAAGAGAGAGAGAAAGAAAGGAAAGAAAGACGAGAAAGAGAGGAAAGAAAGAAGAGGAGAAAGAGAGAGAAAGGAAAGAAAGAAGCAGGAGAGAGAGAAAGGAAACGAGAAAGAGAGAAAAGGAAAGAAAGAGGAGAAAGAAAGAGAAAGGAAAGAAAGAAAGAGGAGAAAGAGAGAGAAAGAAAGAAAAGGAAAGAAAGAAAGAGAAAGACAAGAAGAAAAAGGTCTGTCAAGTAACAACAGTGGAAGGACAGGGTGGGAATACCGGTGGTGTGTTCACAGCGGGTGTTTGCCTGCCGAGCTCTCCACACGTGCGAAGCCATCGCGGCTCCGTGCCCACTAACCTGCGAGCTTGCAGCTGCGCTCTGCCCTGCACAGGCGCCGGGAGAAAAGCGCCCATGCGCAGGGAGAGGTGCGATTCTCCTGAATAAGGCCAGTTCTGCGGCACTGTGAAGCTGAGGGCTTTGGTGGAGCCACGAACGCGTCGGCTCTGCTGCTGAGTTCACCCTCTGGCCTGTCCCTGCCACCGAGCAAGCGTCCCGGAGCAGCGGCGCTTGCACGCTCTAACTTCTTGCCTTTACCCAGGCTGTATCCAGGTGTCCTTCAATTGCTCTTCTTTGGTCTGAAAATTCCAAATTTTCTAGCTAGAAAATAATTTGAGTGCCATACTTGGTCTATTAAAAGGTTTGGTGTCTGTTACTGTAGCACATATTTAATATAGCTGCCCTTACAGCACCCAGCTTAGTAGAACATGGAGCTGCTGGCTTGCATTTTTTATTCACAAGTCTCAAAGTACCTTTTAAAAGAAGTAAGTAGCATTGCTCCACTTTCAGGCGGGAAGAACAGTCACGTGGAAAACGAACCAGGAGAGAGAACTGAACCTCAGATTCCCAGCTAGCAGCTTAATGTCCCCTTTTGCTTATTTTTCTGGGGCATGCCTTCTCATCGCTGTATAATGGGCATGTCTTTAACTGGGTGCTTTTACAAAAGAAGAGGCAGCTGTCGCCTGTCATTTGGAAGTATTCTGGCTCCATTAGTGCACGATATGTGTGCTCTCAGATTGTCTGCATGGGATGCATCAGGAGCTTATCCAGAAGAATATTTTGATTCTGGATATGGATAGTATTTAGGAGTTAGAAGTCCAGCTTTTAAATCCTGCCAAAACAAAGGGACCATTATATATCGATGAGCATCTACATAGCTTTAGCGTCACATATGGCCATAAGACTGGAGCTGAACAGCCTGTAGGGGAAATGGCAGGCAAGTGATAGATTTCAGATTCTCAGCTTCGGACAATGACGTTAGAGACCAGGAACTAATTGTTTAACCGGCTGCTTGTGTATTAGCCAAGCTACAGTAACTGTCTGTGCAAAACTCCAGTGCTGGTGTGAGACAAATTCAGTTTGAGGCGCAAGGGGCAGGGTTTAGATTTCTTAATAAAAGGTTTAGATTCCTCAGTAAAGTCATCTGTAATCACTTAGACTCCGTGAGAGATTTCTCATAGCACCCAGTTTTTGCTTTGAAGGGGTGCAGGATTCCCATAAATTTCTGCCTCATCTCTCCTCATCTCTACCAGCCCTATCCTAGTGCCTCAAGCAGCCTAAACTTTCTCAGGTGAAAGGGTGTCTTTGCATATAGGTGGGTGAATTGTGCCTCTAAGTTCAGGTATACAGACACCTGCATGTTCTTAGACATTAATTAGGTGTCTAATCTCCCATTACACTCAGTAGTAAGGTCCAGGTCTGGTGCTTTCGTATGAGTGTCTCACGCATCACAAGAAGCAGGTAGGTGCCCACAATCCATTGTCTGGTGGGCAACGCAATGGACCAGCTGCTAAGAGGCTGTGTTATCACAGCTCAAAGCTACCCAGGCTCCATTGACCCAGGTCCTGATCCACAGGTGGGGGAAGCAGAAACATTCAGGACACCCAAGATGTCCTTGGGTATCTTGCCCTGTTTTCTACTGCTCTTCCAGAAGCATCAGATCTCCTGTAGGTCCTGTGACCCGTACGGCAGCTCAGGTAGCTCAGAGAGTCCGTTGTTGCACAGGCGAAGCTGTCTTCGCTACAGTGGAAACTTAGACACCTAACTCAAGACACCTGCGTAGAGACATCTAAAATTTAGGAGTCTGAATCTCAGTGAATCCCATCCAAATCAATCCGCAATCTCCAATCTCAGGGAAATTTAAGACATTTTATTTCACAGTTATGACAATGTATACACAACCAGTTGCCGTGGCTCAACTGTGACATAGAGGCATAGCAGCAATCTCCCGATTTTTTTAGACACTGGCCTTATACCATCTGCTGTACTTTGAATGCCGACATAGAGTGGTTTTTGTTTTTGTTTTTTTTAACAGGAATGATTCATAAAGTCGTCTACAATGTTGGCAAATATTTGAATTTTTATCTACCTGGAACAGTGTTATCTAGTCTTCTGCAGAGACCAGGGTGCCTTGCAAGTCTTGAAACTCATAGCTTTATGCAGAATTGTGCTAACAATCATCTGGATGCAACCAGCGGCCTCAGAACAGATGGGAGCATGAGTTTTCAGCCTTTGATGTTTAACTTGCTAAGCAGAACTAATGCATTTATCTAGCAGTTTTCTCAAGTATTACATGTAGGCGTTGATTTGCGGAATAAAACGACATCTTTCTTAATGCTCATTTTAGCTCACTGCTGACTGAAATCAAGAAGGTTAGTACAAAGAGTGTTCTCAGAAAAGAAATGTTTAGAGCCTAGTTCAGAGATTGCCAGATTCAAAGGAAAGTGTCTTCAATTTCACTGGCCATTGACTCAGTCCCTAGATCGTCTCCTCAGTCTGATAGTACTTTATTTTTGTGGTTAACACAGAAAAAAGGGATGATGCTGATGTATTCTATGAAGTAAATTATATGAATATTCAGTATGATCCTGTCATCACTTGCATAATTCACGGTACCACTGATACTGTTTGGAATTGTAGCTGCTCATCACTTGTGAAGAAGAACCTTGGTGCTGTTTTGGAATTTAGGGACATAATTTGCTTCTCAGTTATACTACTGAAAATTAGGAGTGAAGCTAGTACCTTTTGAGACATAATAAACCAAAAGAGGAGAGGAAGGAGTAAATCTAGCATTTTACAACTCTGAATTGTGTCTGAAATTGTTTCCTATGAGAGAGTTGTGCTGCTGTGGTTATGTCAGTATCTTTCCTCTCAGAGAATCAACCATTAGTAAGGGGCAGAGAAAACTTCTGCATCTCAGTTGTAGACATCTTCAGCTTGAAGAGCTTTCTTTCTCAGCACATGCTGAGCTTTTATTGCAGTAAAACCTCAGTTTATTTCTTGTATCAACTGATGCATGACATTGGAAGAAGCTTGGGCAGCCAGCCCTTTGCTGGCAAGGGACCAGCTGTGGCAGATTAGGGCAGCTACACCAACAATGCAGGATTCTCAACTGAATACAGCTGCAAATCTGACCTGTGTTTATCTACCTGTTTGGAAGTAAATATATAGGAAATATAATCCCCTTTAAAATGTATGTGCACACCCCGAATGGCACACAATAAAAATGTATTTATTTTATACATCAATTATCTTCATTAGGCATTCAATGCAGACTCATTTTCATTGTCAATCTTACACAAATTAAGCAACTTTACTCAGGAAAGTGGTATGATTAAGGTTCTGGTACAGGCTTTTAAAGATATTGATACACATGCATACAACTTAAAAATAGTTGAGATTTATAAAATATATTTCTTAAAATAAAAGCAAATTACATTTTTGTCCTTCTTTAGCAAGTCAGAACAATATACATTAAATGATGGGACTCTGACTATATAATTGTATGGGGATGTGGTTAGACACTAGGACATTTTTGGGTATGGTTCTCAACCGTAACTACCTTACCCACATATACATGGACAAAGCATAATAATAGTGTGCCTATACACTGATAGGTGCTTGTAGTTAATGCTGTAGTGCTGAAAATCATAAAAACAATTAACAGGAAACTCACCTTTTTAATTCAAAAGTTTATCAAGAAGCAAAAATGGAAAATTTATTCATTCTGTATGCTGCTTCTACAATGAAACTGCAGGGTATTTTAGTGGAATTACATTGTACAAAAATTAGTTCAGATTTGCTTGAAATAACATTCCTATTGCAAAACAAATACTAATAATTTCAATAGCGCACTGAATATGTAATGTTTTTTATCGCTATTAATGTTAATAAGAAAATGTCTAAGTACCAAACTATTTTAAGCCGGTCGGCACAAACCCATTTTCATTTGCATCTAGCAAGATGTATCCTGGCAACCGTATATTTTTGGATTCGTAACAATTTATTCTATTCATTTTATGCAAATGAAGTAACCAATACTGCAAGAATCATGAGAATCCAAGATGGATAATTTCCATCATTCAGAGATACAAATAGATTACTAGAAATCTATGTGAGGTTTCAATAATCTATTAAACATTTCCTTCAATGTGCCTACCCGGTTAAAATGTTTATCTGACATGATTTACATACTTTTGCTCCAGAATGGAAAGCAGTAGCAACCCAAGCTGTATCCTGTGAAATAATGATTATCCCACACCACAGCTCCGCTTCTGCTTTGTTATTTTCTGAGTTGAAAATGCTGCATTTTTCCCCAAACGCACACAGAACTTATGGAGGGAAGAGGAAGAGCAGGGGCTCCAAACATTGACCACATCTGTGCATGCTGATATGATAACTCGATAATCTAATACAGCAAACACTTAAGTTTAAGTGATATATGTAGGGTTTCTATCGTATTTCCTGCGAACGTCATTGAAAGGACATTTCTCAGAAAGCTGTCTTCTGGTTTTGGTGGGTATGTGTGAATGATTTGTTTGCATTTGCTATATAAGAAGGTTTACAGAGACTTGTGTATCTTCAGTATATTATATTATTATCAAAACCTTTTTTGTTTGTTTTGAGAAGGTCTAAGGAGTTCAGCTGGGACAAAGCTCTGTTTATAGAAACGTACTGCATATAATACCCTCGTAAGTGCAGAACATTTATAAAAGTAGTTAATTCCTTTTTTTTTAAACTTGTGTTCTTCAAGAGTTTTCAGCCTGGATCAAAATGACTGAACTGAATACTCTAACAGCCAGGCCTATACAGTTCTTTCTAAAGCAAGAACAATAAATGAAATTTTCTGTAGCAGCATCATGGGTAGACTGAACCAGGACCCTACCAGTCCTCAGTGAGCGTGTTGTTGTTCCACTCTGAGACAAAAATCTTCCACTGCTGACCAGTAGGACTCAGTTGTGCCCAGAATAAACTCAAATTGTACAACTGAAATGGTCCTCAGTCACTTTTCCTGTCCTTGTATCAGAGTTAAGTGTATATATAGCAACAGTGGTTGAACAGTTTCTGAAGCAACTCCTGAGCCACTGACTTTTTCAGCTGGCAGAGGAGCCTTTTTTCAATTTACCAACACTATTTGCACAACATGCTTCATGAGCTAACCAGTAGAGCATTCCCTGGATACAGCAGGCTCTAGCAAAGGAGAGGAGGACATAGCTGATGAAAATGGAAATTTCAGCCATCTAATTTTACCCCTTTGCTACATGGCAGTCAGTGAACTTAAGACTGGCTGAAATCTTTGTTGGAGACTTAAAAGGTCAGGACTCCAGTTTGATGATGTATGAAGTGATGAGCAGTTGTTACAGGAAATTACACAAGTGCGTTAAAGTAATAGTTGGGTTGCTAAATTAGATTCTCAGCTTTTGTAATAGGAAAAGCCAGGGTTTGAATTGCCCGTACAATCTCAGTATGCATCCCAATACATACACATCATGATATTTTTGCAAACTCCATATACATGAATGCCTGATGTTTATAAACCAACACACAGAGCCTCTGACTCAGCCAGAAAGCAGGGTAGGTGCCCAACTGGACTACAGAAAAGGTATGTTAAAGTCTTGATTCTGATATTTCCTAATTCTCGAAATCTTAACTTTGCAGCTTTAAATACCATATTAACACATGCTTTGTATATGCGGCACAATTGTTTAAGGAATGCATCAAACCAAATAAGATCTAATGCCCTGTCTTGCATAGACTATTTGGAAAGGATTTGCAGGATCCAGGCTCTTCTTCGTAGGAGCATTAAGTTGTGCATGGATGTTATCTTCTCACTTCCACTGTGCTGGTAAAGGACATTGCCACTCCCAGCTGTTCGTCAACTTCTTACTTGTGTTTATTGTCCCCAGAGATTTGCTGGGATGATTTACTAATATAGTCACAATAAGACAGGTTAGATTAAACAGTGTAAGTAGTAGGTCTTTCCCAGGTCACTTCATTTTGACTGAACCATATTACGATACGCTCACCCTGTCAACTCTGCAAGAAGACGTGAGTAAATGTGACAACTTCCAGCACAACGCGGAGCGAGACAAGCTGGTTGTTCCTGGAGTGCACATCTATTTAGCACACAGCAGACTTAAGGAATTCAAACCTGGGTTCTCTCTTCTGCAGTTATCTGGCTCTTCTGATACAGCAAAAACCTTAAAGCACACTCTATAAGTTTTATTAAAGTCACTTGGATTTATCCCTTGTTTGCTCTGTCAAAACAAATCTCAGGGTAGATATAAATCACTAGGTGTAAATCTAATGATTTTTCCTGCAGGGTTCTTTTTTTCTTCACTCATGTTTCACAAATTGTAGAGAACCTGTGCTACATGCAAGGCAGTAGAAGGCTGGCTCCTCTCTGTTTTCTTTTTCATTTTTATTTTGAGAACAAGAAGGACAAATAAGTTTAAAATTGTCTTACATTTTTTAGTTATTGGACAAAAGCCCTCACATTCCATTAATTATTTAATTTCACCTAAAATCTGAAAAATCAAGTACGGTACCTCTTTAAAAAGGACCGCTTCTCTTTTAGTCAAAAGTTCAAAGAAAATTTAAGTGTAACAGCACTGTGAAAGGCTCCATTTGAGATAGTGCCAACATGAAAACAATTTAAGTCCTCTACGATTAGGCATTCCAAGCTTAGACTATCATTTGTCTAGTTTGTAATACAAACAGCACCGCAATAGAAGTGTTAGGAACATTGAGATAATACTTTTTTTGTTTCCTAAAAGTGCATTATTCTTTTTCTGTCTTATTAGAGTTGGAATAATCATAGCCCATATACCATCCGCCTGCCAGATGATGTTAAAACGGGTTAAAAAAAGGTAATTGTCCTTACTAGTAGTAAACTAGACAGTCCTTTTCTGGCATCCAAACCAGGAAAACTAAACACATTCTCCTGAGTTGTCTAAGTAACCATTACATCTCTTCTTGCAAGCATTTGGTCTATATGTAAATGAAATAAAATATTGCTAGCCTGAAAGATAAATACAGGACTAATTATGAAAAGTCAAGAGTCAACAGTCAAGCAGATGTTTATAATGAAGAGTAAGTAATGCCAAGTCAATTATAAGGATAAATGGAAAGTTCATTTATGTGAGTGGAAAAAGACCTGTTTCCAGAATAAACTGGGCAATCATAGAATCACAGGATCATAAAATAATGCACATTGGAAGGGACCTCAGGCCGTTTCTAGTCCTACCTCCTGCTCAAAGAACAGTCAGTTGTGACATCAGACCAAGTTACTCCAGTGTTTAGAGAGTCAGGTCTTGAAAACCCCCAAGAATGGAAATTCTCCGAGCAAGCTGTTCTACTGCTGACTGTCCTTTTGTTAAAACGGCTTGTCTCTACATCCAGTCTGAACCTCCCTTTTTCCAGTGTGCATGCATTGTGCCTTCTCCTCCTGCCATACGTCACTCTGAAGAGCCCGGCCCTGTCTTCCTGATAACCTTCTCATGGGCATTAGAAAGCTGCTGTTAATTCCCCCCTAACAGCGATATACAATACACTTTGCCTCATTTCCCCCATCAGCTACTACAAATAGGAAATAAATACCTTACTCCATCTCACTTTCTTCTGTTTACCCAACAATGCCACCTCTCTTAATCCCCTGTCACCCTCCCTGTCATGTCTTTGGGATTCATTCACCCCAAAGCCGTCTTACATCATGGCACCTTGAGGCAGCTTACCAGTAGTGACAAGGTGTTTCTAGGAGCCAGAAAGAGTGTCTCATTGCATTGGCATTGCTTCTTGCCGCAGTCCTAGTTAGACGTCCTGCAGTGCTACCTTGCACGGTTATTTCAGCTTCGTCACTGTGGTGCAAAACAAAATATTTCTCTGGCAACATGATATGCAAACAGTCTTTTCTAGCTCCTTAATCACAGAATCACAGAATCATTTCGGTTGGAGAAGACCTTTAACATCATCTAGTCCAACCATTGGCCTTACTCTACCAGGTCCGCCACTAAACCATGTCTCTAAGCAATAATTGGTGGCAGCAGAAAGCCGTTTCTCCTATGGCAAAATTATGTTCATTCAGTTGTTAGAGGGAACAACTGAGCATTGAATTGTAGAACAATGAATTTTGCATAAGACAAATGAAACTCATAAAAAGCTTTTTGTTGGCTCCTTATAGATCTCGTAACAGGAGAGAAGCATATTCTCTAAGTGTGTTTTCTACATTTCTTTTGCTTATGAGCGATGGCTTACTGCTGTGGGTATCATTTTTAAGAGGAACTGTAGGTCTGAACTGAGAGCTGTCTCTCAGTATGGCTTTAGCAAGAAAGTGTCTAATTGCACCCCAGCTTCTGTCAGGATGAAGTCAGGAGCAAACCGTGGATGAAGGTTGAAAAAGCATTAAAAGCATTCCTGGACGAGACAGTCTCTGTGTCTCAAAGGTGGCAGGGGAGGAAACAAATATAGTGCCTTTTCTTGCCATCATTACCAGATCAAATCATAAGCAGGTCTATCTTCATCAGAGAGTTTGAAATTCAGTAAAAATCTGGTCTTCTGAGTACTGCATGCAGAGCAGAAAGGAGCTCTGCCTTTTGCCGAGGTTCCAGGTGAGGGAATGAGTTTCCTTTCCGTATGTTTTACTTGTGTGACCAATGATTACCGATAGTATATTCTTAATCCTGAAAGTTCAGCAGCAATAGGGAAAGGCATGCAATGAACAACACATAATGTGCCATTAGCGTTTTTCCTCCCCAAGTGTTAGTTTGTGTCACATTTTGTACCCAACTGCACTGACGCCTTCCCACCAAGCAACGCACAGTGTAAAGAGGAGGCTTAATGCAAAAGAGTCAGTGAGGTAATTAGTGTTTTATTCAAACAGGCAGGTTCAATTCATGCATTACCAAATAAGCATTTCCAGCTCTGCTTCTCTGGCAATCTTGGCTATTAATTGAGCACATCTAGCTCGCCATTTGCTGAATGGCACAAAGATGACGCCACGGGCCATGCGGCTGCACGTGGCTTGCAGTCCATTGATCTCCCCACTGCAAACAGAGGAAAAAGGGAGAGGGTTAAAAGTTTTATTTTAACCTCTTAATGGCTATGAAACCTACTGACTTTAGGGTCTGGTTCAGGGTTTCAGCATCTGATGGTCAGCAACTTTCAGATCTGGAAGGGGTTCCGCTCTCTCCGAGTGTAACTGCCGTGTGAAGCGGAGCAAGAAGCGGCACGGATATTCAGTTATATTCAGATATGCATATTCAGTTCTGGGTACAATAGCTCCATTCTCACTGTCAGGTCAGCAGTCAAGTTCAGTGTAACTCCTCCCTCTTGCTTCTGAATCAGGACTTTATGGAAATGCTGAGGATTTTTAATAAAGCAGCTCTGCTGTGAAAAAATCTGCCCTTCGTGACAGCTCTTTGCTGAGCAGCACCAGTGGAGAGCTTATTAAGTTAAAATTTTAAAGTTCAAAGGCAGCATCAGGTTTCAGTAGGCGTCTCTCCTCATCTGCTCTTCAAAGCAGTATAATTTGTTACCACGCATATTTTTATTGCACAAGTAAGGTCTATATGCTCCTGCTGTTGTAACACTCGGTCTATTTTAGTAACTAGTGAACCATTCACACTTTTTTTTTTTCTCAAAAGCTAAAACTTCAGCTCTTTAAACTGATTCTCAGCCTTTTTGTGCCTAAACTCAGTTGCACTCTATGCTTTCCAATCAGCAGCAAGCTCTTCCATAACCCTGGAAATGATAATTTTTCAGTGATCCATATCACTGTGCATAATTAAATTCATGCATCACAGAGCAGAGAAGAATATTATTCCGTGACTCTCAATTCAGTCATTCATATGAGCTTGCTTATGGTCAAATCTCGCTTCACAGACTATAATTTCTTATGTGGGCAAATGCCATCCTTTTAAATTGTTGTGTTATAGCCTTTGCAAAAGAACTGCTACAGGTGATTATAATCGTGAGTGAAACCAGCATCCAAAAATATTTTGGTTTTAAACCAAAAATGCAAAACACGTCATTTCTGACAAGACTCAGATAACCATTTTTTTCCCATTATTTTTATAGCAACTCTAAAAAATTAATTAATTAATCTTTGCACTAATTCATAGGAATTTCTCCTGGTTTTATACTAATTTCAGTGCTTTGAATTGCAACCACATGGAGCTCAGTTTTTAAGTGCAGAGGGCTTGTGGCAGTGTTAAGTGCATGGAAAATGATTTCCTTTAAATGACTTTCTCTCGTGGTGCCCGCCTGTAGGCAGAGTGTCAGTCTGAGCTCCCGTTCCCTCATCACTGCGAATCCAGCCCCTGGGTTAATGTGGTGTTTCTAACTTGGCAACTGTGTCTTTGGGTCCCTTTTTTGAGGATTTATGAATGCAAACTTACTCCTTTCCTTCTTCATCCCACAGTAATCCTATAGATAGCTGCTGAGGATCACTGTCCAATCTCCCGGGATGTTTTTCTGCTGACTGGGGATCCTTCCTCAGTCATTGCCAGAAGATTTAATCTTCACTCGTAATTAAAAGGTTTTGGAAAACAGTTTTAAAGACAGCTGGGCCTCTCAGTGAGTGGGATGCAGTGGATAAAAAAATAAAAGCTTTTTTCCTAGTTTTTTTTTAAAACCAAATAATTCAATATCATCTTCTGGGAAGATCTTTCATATGTGACCAGTGGACTCAACGGGATCTGGATGGGTGTATCTGAGGAAAGGATCTAACTGATATGTTTTTTTTCCAGGGTAAACTCAGCCATATCTTTTTTGTTATGGTTGTTTTTTGTCAAAGTTTCCATTTTCTGTGCAGGAAGTTTTCACCGAAAGAACTTTGGTGTCTGAAATTGTATGCGGCGTATCATGCGAGGTGACAGTAGAGTAAATAGGATAGCTGTTAATGAAAGTGAATTTCCTTCTACACAGTCATTGCTTTTGTCATGCTAACTTTCCATATCCTGTAAATATGAACCACAGCTCAAGCAGGAAACACATGTGCGCACGTTCTTGTTGTTGAAAAAATGACAGAAGGCAAAGTTAGCTGGCACTGGACATTCAGACTGCAATGTTTGTGAAAAGTCACAAATATACCAAGAAGAGATTTATATAGGAAACATGAAGCATTATGAAGTCATAAAGTAAGAGCTGAAAATGAACAGTGATATTTATTAGATTTTCTTAACTGAACCTGAGCATTCTGATTTCCTTTCCTTCAGGCTGAAGCCTTTTCTTGTGCATATAATAGAACCTAAAAATCTCTAGTGATGAGAATTCATATTTGAAGTCTTACAAGGTTTATAATCTTGTATCTTATAATCTGCATCTACATAGTCCTATAGCTGTCAAGGGCCAGTTTATGCTAGCATAAACTGATGTAGCTCAAACAAAATTAAAGGAACTTCTTGTGAAGCATTAGCATGTCTAAAGTAACATGTGTTTGTGTATATACAGAAATATTAGAACTATTTTACAGAGCAACAAAAGCCCATCACTTCACAAAAAATTGTTCTTAAGGGAGACTTTACATACCTGCCCAGAAAAGCATTGCACAGATTGAGTTTTAATGAAATTTGGGGGTGGAACTTCAGGGAGCCATGTGAGACCCTGATGAAGAAAATCTCTGATCACTTTAATTACAGAGAGACTACCTGCATGCAGTAAGGAAAAATGTGACTCCTCATCCCTGTTTTTGCATTCACAGATGGATGCATTAGCGCTGTGCTGTGCTACATGCGCTTCGGTAAGGAATAACGGCTGTGGTGGCCTGCATAAGTTGCTAAGGACAGTAGTAACGGGCCAGGAATATTGACATAGTTATAGGAATAATACCTGTTATGAAGGAAAGAGAAAGAAGTCTTAGCATGTGTTTGACAGAAATGTAACATGATTATAGAAATTTACTTTCCCCTAGCAGCTGTCATCTCAAAACGTATAGGTGATGGCTGTTGTGATGAATGCAAGTTGTGGTAGTTGGGGCTAAAGCTGAAATTTGATGGCTTAATCTGGAAAGCAGTTCTTGAAATCCCCACTTTATTTCACAGATACCTTAACATTTCATCAGTAGTGTTTCCTATGGTTTTGATTTCAGCTTTGCTTAAAATTGCTGCAATTTTAGAGCAAGCATCAACACCCTTATTTCACAAACTAAGCTCAATCTAGGAAGCAGAAATGGGTACTCTGCTCCAACCATGTGAGAGGCATGAGCTGCCGACACATTCCTGATGCACACCAAGGGCAAAGCACAAAAGCAGAACTTTTCCTGCCAGGCTGGGCACTCCTTGTGATCAAGGCTGGCCTTGGAGGTCCCATGCAAAGGGTATGGAGTGTTGAGCTTCACCCATTCATTTTCTGCATGGGAAAGGCTGGGAATGTCTGCGTTTCAGACCATGTGTCAGGGAGCAGCAGGGTGCTGGGCAGGAGTGTGGAGAGCCGAGGGTGCCCTCACTCCCCCAGCACAGGTCCCCAGTGCCACGGCACAGGTGACACACTGGGGCCAGTCACAGCCCTTGCCACAATGCAGCAAGACCAAAGCCTGCAAAAGTCAGTCCTATTATAATTAAGTTCCATCTAAACACAAGGAGGAACTTCCTTACTTTGAGGGTAGCAGAGCACTGGAACAGGCTGCCCAGAGAGGTGGTGGAGTCTCCGACTCTGGAGACATTCCAAACCCGCCTGGCTGAGTTCCTGTCCAACCTGCTCTAGGTGAACCTGCTCTGGCAGGGGTTGGACTAGATGATCTCCAGAGGTCCCTTCCAGCACCAGGGATTCTGTGAATTTACAACTCTACCTTTGTAAGAAATATGAACTTTAGTGGAAAACAGGATATCCTAGGCTCAAGCAAAAGGTTTTCTAAGAAAAGCAGTGTTCCTAAATTCTGTCTTCTCTCTGGTTATGTCAGAAAATAGTAATCATTTTTCTTAGTAGTTATTTAAAAATCCAGTGAGCCTTTTCAGTACAAGTCTGTTCTGAGTCTTCATCAGAGACCAGTGTTTCTGGCAGCCCTGCAATGTCTGTTGGAGCATTTCATTGCTTTTTGCCTCAGAGATCCGTATGTGGCACTACAGACATCCAGATGTAACATGGGACCTATCACAAGTCAAATATTTGTAGACATTTGTAAACATACAGGTTGGGTCATGATCAAGCCTTGTATGGCTTTTCTTCTTTGTAGGTATACATTTCCAGCTAGCTTTTGTTTATAAGCATGCTAAAAGAAAAGTACCAAAGTGTAGGGCTAATGTCCCAACTGGGACCAGAAAGGTGACTTGAGAGAAGGCTTAACTGTTCGAAGAACTGGCAAATATGGGTCTTGGCAGCTTCTATGTAACCACTTCTAAAAAGCCCTTACAAAAGATCAAGTGAAACAGGATCTTCTTTAAAAAAAAAAACACCAACAAATTACTGCACATACTAAAGTGCTGATTGTAGGAAGTGACACTAGGAACATTAGATGTTTGTGTCATAGTCAATGAGTACAGCCCTTAAGAGTCATTGCACGTCTTTAACATGTCACTACTTTTTTTTTTTTTTTTTTTTTTTCCTGATGCGATGCCTTGTAACAAAGTCAGACCAGTTATGGTAGCAGGCTTAGGCTGCAGGAGGTACTCATTCCAACTGCGACAATATTTGTAAAAGAACATTCCTGGGAGGTCTGCTGGCTTATTTCAAGATGATCTTTTTTATAGAGACCATCTTTCATTTGAATACTTGTTTAATGTTGGGTTTTTTTCTTCCCTTGGTTTTTCATGGAAAATCTAGCGTGCAAAATTCAAGACAGTAAAAGAATTGCAATATTCATAACTTTCCCAGAGATACAATAGTTATAAAAGATATAGAATCCATGGAGGTACAACAAAAAAGCCATATTACAGTAATCACAAATGTACTTTAAAAGTAGAGCAAAAAAAGAGTCCTAAGCCATGTAAAATCACTTTTAATAAAGAGTCACACCTCCCTGACTACTGCAAAACACTTTTTTTTTTCTATCTCACTTTCTTTTCTTTCTATGAAACTTAATTTTCTGGGTTCTCTCTGTTTTCAATTCATGTGAAGGTGTTAAACACAACTGAACTTTGTTCCGTTACTATGATGTCCAACTGTTACAAGTTCCAGGCTCAGAGTACGGGGAACAGAACCAGGTCACCCAACTGGGAGCTGCCAAAGAGAGCAGTCTTCTCATTATGAAGGCATATGAGAAAAGGTAAACAATACTGCCACAAAGGCTTATAAACCACAGTTTTAATGTAAATATAGGAACGCATGTATTTGTGTAATATTTAGATTCTAAAGATTTCTCTCATCTTTCATCCGACTAAGTTATAGATGCTTCACAGTCCCCTGGCTAAGGATACGTATCTGCCTCCTTCAATATTAAATCTTCAAGTTGCACAGGAGCTGGGGCTTACCTGAACTCTGGTTCTTCAGAACTGCCTTGGAAGGATTCAGTCCTCCATGTCTTTTCCTTCTTTACGTGATTCTTGATCCTCAATTCCATCAAGAAGGTGTTTCGACTTCCCTGTCATTACGTGGCTGTTCAGCCCCTTGAGTTTTAGAAACATGATCTGCTTTTGTCATGGCCCTGTGACATGTAGTTTACTACTAACCGTTTCGTAGTAAACGTCATATTTTCTTGACACTGAAGCCAATTTCACAGTAAATCCCACTCATCCTCTTCATACCTACTTTCTACTCCTTCTCCTCCTGTTTCCTGGACTTTCAGATTATGGCCATTATTTTTAACTTCCTGTGCTGGTTTTGGCTGGGATGGAGTCCATTTTCTTCACAGTAGCTAGTACAGGGCTATGTTTTGGACTTGTGCCGAAAACAGTGTTGCTGGGACAGCTGACTCAAATGGACCAAATGGCTATTCCATACCAAATGACGTCATGCTCAGTATATAAAGCTGGGGGAAGAAGAAGGAAGGGGGAAGATGTTCAGTGATGGCATTTTTTCTTCCCAAGTGTGTCCCATTATGCGTGATGGAGCCCTGCTTTCCTGGAGGTGGCTGAGTACCTGCCTGCTAAGGGGAAGTGGTGAATGAATTCCTTACTTTGCTTGGCTTTCCTGTGTGGCTTTTGCTTTACCTAATAGGCTGCCTTTGTTTCAACCCATGAGTTTTCTCACTTTTACTTTTGATTCTCTCCCCATCCCACGGTGGGGGGAGTGAGAGAGCAGCTGCGTGGTGCTTAATTATTGGCTGGGGTTAAACTGCCACACTCCCATAATTTGACTGATCTGCTTACAATCCAGCTTCATAAGGAATTGTATCTGCATAACTGAAAATGTAATAAATTGGGGCAAAAATGAACAGGATTCTTCTATGCTGAACCAATCATTTAATAAACTATTAATCCCAGCAAGGCCTTATTCAACTCTCAGTCTTTGTTTAGAGGATATAGTAAATTTAGGTTTAGGACTCCTAGCAGTAGATCAAAATATGAACACGTGGTAATAATAATTATTCTAGTATAAACCAGCTATGTAAGTTCAAGTCTCTTTTAATTAATTTATGTGAGGCACGGACCTTGCAGTGGTAGGTTTTATGCATCATAAGTCATTGTCTATCTGATCCACTTTATACTCTGTTAAATGCTTGCAGTTCTTCCATGTTCAGCATAAAGATGGCAGAAAGACATAAAGCCAACATAAATTTTGTGTCATATGTTGAAGACTAACTCTGTGAAAGTTATCTGCCAGTTTTTAATACAAAGCACTTTAAAATTCTTGGGTGATCAAAAAATGCTCAGTCAAGTATTGATAATCATATACCTATTTTCTCAGTGTGAAACTCTTTACATGTTAAGTCTTATAAATAATAAGAACGTGTAAAATGACAATCATACATTATAAAAATATGTAAGTAAAATTAAACTTTCTGACTTCTGAGAACCGCAGACAACATGGTAACAAGTCACTTCAGAAGGAATGTAACTCCTTCTTCCGGCTCTGTCCTTGAGGGATACCATATTACATGATTCATCTGACCTAACTTTAGTTGTCCACATCTGAGCTAGCCATACTTTATAGACAATGAAGAGAAATGGGCATATGATTCATCTGACCTATTTTAGCCACATACTTTAGGATGAGTTTAATTGCAGCCTAGAAATATGTCGTAGTCTCCTTGACTATAAAATTAGTCTACGGAGACCCGGTCAGATGAAGATGTCTAAAATAGCTCAAATGAATACCAATAAAACTTTGTGAAAGCAGAGACCAAACTATGTAAGACATTCCACAAAGGAAAGGGGGAAAAAAAAGGTTTGGATCTTAAAGCTACTCGGTGCCAGGAAAAATTACAGGGTCGGGTACTTGCTGAGCTATTTTTTGTGTTGTAAAGGGATGTGTAAACACAAAATATCCTGCCTTCACTTGTTCACACATAAGCAACCACTGTTTTTTGTGATGCCTTGGGTATTTGAAAGAATTGAAAGAGGTTTATCAAATATGACATAGGTGATCCAGGCCATTTTGGAGTAGCAGTTGGGACCACGTCAAACACTCTAAGATGTATCAAACAATCTCGATGCCAATGTGTGGGCAACCACATCAGCTCTCTACTGTGCTTGTAAAAAGATATCTAGGGTGGAGTTCAGCTCCAGATGGAGACATCTATGCTTAGGTTTCTACCTGTAGGAATCTGCATGTGTGCTTGGTGCCTAAAGACCTGGTTATAATTGCAATACTTAAAGCTTGATTTGGCCCCTGCATATAGGTAGGTAAAGGTGTCTGAGATGCCCCAGAGCATCATACCTTGCCCCCAACAACCACTACAAAACCACAAGTCTTCCATAATCCTATGTCATTTCTTAAATAGCAGCAGATGGTAATTTTTGCTATGGCTGAATTGAGCTGAGGATGTCCAAATCTGGATTTGAATCCCATTCCTATATTATGCCACTCAGTAACTGTATAGGAGAGATACTATTTTATGAAGTCTAAGCAATCATCTAAAGTAAAATTTATTTTTAGAATTATTTAGCGAGACTACCCAGTTCAGAGAAAGCTATTAACGACAGAAACTTTATCAAGTAAGGCAAATGCACTGAACATTCTCCAGGTTCCTGTCCAACATAACTAATTTGTATTGTTCTGTTTATAAGAACATATATCAATTTGTATCAATTACATGTTGGCATCAAATACTGCTAGGTCAGCATGTTGTTGCTATACATCTACTTTGGTGTGTTTAATGAATAAATGAACCTCCCATGACCAATATTCTTTCCTCAATAGCATCAACTTTATTATGATGGCCAAATGCACATCTTTGTAATGTGGCATTGGGCTCATTACTATCCCCTCTGTATTGTTTGTGTTGTAGCATGTTGTTTCTGTGCTGTAAAATTTGATCATTTATAGTAGACTTATTCAGTCATTTTGAAATGCTTTTAGTGACCTTAAAGCAGAGTATGCAAATACAAAAAAAGTCCAATTTTCAAGTCCCATAAATACACTCTTTTGTTTCTAATCTCCAAAACATTAATTTCCCATTTTAAGATACCGTCTCATGTTGCCTGTACATTTTAAGATGAATGTCCTGAATTACCAGAAAGATTTAAATCTAATTTGTGTCATGTTTTATAACACCTGGAATACAGGCAACGTCATGTTTGCATGTGGAAATTTAGAAGTCTGCTTCTAATCGAATGACAAAAGATTTTTTTTTTTTTTGCATAATTCAAGCCATGTTATTTCTAGGTATAGTTTATCTTATTTATAACCTTTAGTGTCATACAGATCACAAGCATTGGAAAAAATGTATATTTTACATAAAAGTATAACACAACTGAATACCTCATAATCCAGAGGTTTCTACATTCTGCCATAACTGACCTCTGAAAAATATCAAGAGTTGAATATTGCAGGTGAAGACCTTGCCCACACAGTAATTTTGAGCATTAGTCAGAACTCTGAATATAAATAATTCCTAGATGTTATTCTCATATGAATACTGAAAAATAATAAACTTTATGAGAGTCTTAAACCCATGACAATATTTATTGTCCTGCTTACTGTGATAATAAAGCAATCACTAAATAAAGACTCAGATCTGGCTTAAAGTTTATTTGCATTTGAGGCAATTTATGCTAGTGCAAGTGCATGTTATAGATCTTGTTGCTTAGAGACGTGACAAGACTGGACTATCTGCAGAATAGGAACTCACTACAAACACATATTTCAAGGTCCTGAGTCAATCTTCCAAAGACTATGTCTGTTTTTTACCCCCTGCTGTCTCTTTTCCCTTCCCAGCAAACATATAAAGAGCCGCGCTGAGAAACCCTTTGCCAAGATTCACCTTTATTATTAATTTCCTAACTTGAATAGATTGAAATAACCCAAATCCCTCATCCTACTCCCCTTTTTTTCTGCCTTCATCTTCCATGAAGTCTGTTAAAATAATGGCTGCAAAGCTTTTTTCCTATAGTAGGGATGAGTGGACCTTTGATCAATGGAGTCATCGTTAAATTTCAAGACTGACTATCCCAGTGCACTTCAGCATGGTGGGTGGTGGTGTGGGTGTCCATCTCTTTTCCCAAGTAAGAAGTGATTGGATGAGATGAAACAGCCTCAAGTTGCATCAGGGAGGTTTAAACTGGATATTAGGAAAAATTTCTTCTCCAAAAGGGTAATCAAGCGTTGGAACAGGCTGCCCAGGGAAACAGTTGAGTCCCTATCCCCGGACATACTTAAAAGACATGTAGATGTGGTGCTGAGGGACATGGCTTAGTGGTAACTTGGCAGTGCTAGGTTAACGGTTGGACTCAATGATCTTAAAGGTCTTTTCCAACCTAAATGATTCTGTGGTTCTATGATTCTATTCAGAACAGGATGGCAAATGTTTTAAATGAACAAATTAATACTTTTTAGAAAGGCTTCATGCAATGCTTATCAAACTTTATGTTTCTTTGTTGAAGTAATATTGCCGTACATGCAATGTTATTTTGTATCTAAACATTTTCTTTTCTTGCGTGTCCCAAATACAGAAATAGAAAAAATAATGATAATATTTAAAGAAACCAAGCAGGGAAAAATTTCAGAGATTTCTTGAAAATCATCAGGGACTTTCCTATTATCTTTGGCTTTATGTGAAAACACGGATGTAGTTCTGATGAGTGGCAACTCCAAACTCAGGCACAAATGTCCTGGGCATGTCTTTCAAACATATGATTAAAAAAATATTGTAGTTAAACATTTTCCCACAGGTAAGAAAGTTTCTTAAGTTTCCCTTCACCTGTATTGATATAACAACAAGCTGTATATTAAATGTGTGACATGATCCCCAGCAGGACTTGTATGTTGAACTTAAGACTGCCAATCAAGCAAAGATTTAATGGCCTACATTTTCCCATTGAAGTCAGTGGAAATGAATGGCTTCTTTCATATGCTTTTGGGAACAACCTGTTCCCTGAGGAATGCAGAGAAGGTGTGGCACATGCCCTCCCAGGTAAAACTGATGTTGACATTCATGCAGGAATGTGAAGAAGAAAGCTACCTGAACTTTATGGAGCAACCGACTATTAGAAGAGCCATAAGTTTTTAGGTCTGAATAAGCATCAACTGTCTTAAGTTTCAACCAGCAATACCGAACTGAGTGTATCGGGTGTGCCTCAGAAACTCTTTTGATCCTCCTTTCTCCCAACATGAAACAAATTCTTGTTCCCCAGGATCAAAACATGGTACTTTGTGTCATGCTGTTGTTCTGGGAAACTTGGGTAAAATTATTTTTAGGGCTGCAAGCAATGTTGATATACATATTCTGCACAAATGGCTGTGCTCATTTTTCTTGTAAAATATTTTTTTTCTAACCAGAATAATCAGTGTAGAGAAATTTTATCTTTCAAAGAAAATAAAAAGGTTGAGAAATGCTGTGGGGATAGTTAAGTATTATTTCCTGAACCTGAAGGCTTACAATGAAAGTTTAAATTCTAGATAATCATATTGATGCGTTCTTGCTTAATCTGAACCAGACCAGCTGTCTTTTACTTCCAGTCCCTGTCCGCCTCCTGATAACACTGCGGCAGATGAGTCACTGCTGAATGAGTTCTACGTTATTTCTACTGAATCTGCTCGTTAGATAACCTTTTTATATTTCCTGTTCATTTATTACTATTAATTTTATTTTTATAAGCCTGTATGTGCATCCTTTACTGTTTTTACAATCTCTATTAACCTATTTACTGTTTTAGAATGCTTGGAATAAATCAGGTGGCATAAAACAGTGCCATCTTGTGGCACTCATCAGTTGTACAGCTATTTCCGGATTTTTCAGTTATATTACTTCATAAAGTCAACATTTTCAAGAGTGCTAATTTTTGTTGCGATGTGATAAGCACCCCTAATTTTAATATCTTCAAGATTATTCCTGAAATGTGGCCCAAGAAAACAATTAAACAAAATTTCCCTGTTCACTCAGGAACATATTTGAGATCTTTTATTTAACTTTTGACCAAAATTTTCATATTGTTAAATAATAAAAAAAACCCACAACACTACCTCTTCTAAAAGACGTTTCAGGGTTTGAAAGTAAGCGAACTAATCATGCTATGAAAATCGGTTGTGAAAAGGGCAGCTTGACAGTTTGCTCTGATAGAAATGGGGTTCATGGAAAACAGTCCTTTTAAAATGGGTGAAGACTGTCCTGGACACCAATGTACTGTAGATAAAGCACTGAATATCTGAATTACTGAAATGTTTTCAACAATCTAACTACTACTACATCTAGCTAGCTAGCTGGCTATTCCTCCCCCTCTGCACCCCGAACTGTGGGACTAACCCTTTTTCCCCTTTTCCACTCTGTGTTGCTCCTGTCGGGAATGTTAGCACCTGGGGAGGAGGAATCTGGTTCACTGTTTATGAGCAAGATATGCACTCAAAATAAATTAAAGGATTAGAAGGAGGGCCTTCTCCTGACTTCTGTTCTCTGCTTGACCTTGAGTCAGAAAAGGTAGCGTGAGATTTTCAAAAACACTCAGCCTTGACCTAGTTCTCCTCTAATTAAATCATTCCTAAAACTCCCACTCAGTAAGAGTTCATTTAGGCCACCACTGCGGACTTTAAAATTAGTTCTGTTGCTTATTTATGCTTCAATTCCTCCCCTCTGCATAATGGATGTAATAATTACCTGCTCCGTAGGAGTTCTACAAAGCTTCATTAGTGTTGGATAAAACTAACTACAGAAGAGCAAAGTGGTGTGTGCTTCTACTGCAGTTACATTTGCTGCGCATCTGCCCACATGACATTTTGCTGTGCAGCTCATAGGAGGGTTTCTCCAGTTTATAGAATTTCATTAAGATATTATCTTAAGAATAAATAACATGGATTACATGATATAATTATTAATTAAATAATAACTGCAGTTAACTACAGTTTTTCTCTGGAAATTCACTTACAACACAAAAACATTACAATTCTATTACAGCAACAAAGTACCCACCAGTATTCAGCTTATATGCAACTGATATGTATGTTTTCAAGTGAATCATAGAATCATAGAATGGTTTAGGTTGGAAGAGACCTTAAAGATCATCTACTTCCAACCCCTCTGCCAGGTAAGTGACCTGGCCTTGAACACTTCCAGGGATGGGGCATCCACAGCTTCCTTGGGCAACCTCTTCTAGCACCTCACCCCCCTCAGAGTGAAAAATTTCTTCCTGAGATCTAATCTAAATCTATCCTCTTCCAGTTTGAAGCCATTGCCCTTCGTCGTATCACTACATGCTCTTGTAAAAAGTTCCTCTCCAGATTTCTTGTAGGCCCCTTTCAGATACTGGAAGGCTGCTCTAAGGTCTCCCTGGAGCCTTCTCTTCTCCAGGCTGAACAACCCCAACTCTCTCAGCCTGTCATTGTAGCAGAGGTGCTCCAACCCTCTGATTGTCTTGGTGGCCCTCCTCTGGACCTGCTCCAACAGGTCCATGTCCTTCTTGTGCTGAGGACTCCAAAGCTGGACACAGTACTCCAGGTGGAGTCTCACGAGAGCGGAGCAGAGGGGCAGAATCACCTCCCCCGACCTGCTGGCCATGTTTCTTTTGGTGCAGCCCAGGATGCAGTTGGCCTTCTGGGCTGCAAGCATGCATTGTCGGCTCATGTTGAGCTTCTTATCTACCAAAACTCCCAAGTTCTTCTCCTCAGGGCTGCTCTCAATCCATTCTCCACCCAGCCTGCATTTGTGCTTGGGGTTGCCCCAACCCACATACAGGACCTTGCACTTAGCTGATTGAATCTCATGAGACTGGCATGGGCCCACCTCTCAAGCTTGTCCAGGACCCTCTGGATGGCATCCCTTCCCTCTAGCATGTTGACTGTGCCACACAGCTTCGTGTCATAGGCAAACTCACTGAGAGTGCACTCAATCCCACTATCCTTGTCACTGACAAAGATGTTGAACAGCAGTGGTCACTGTACCAACCCCTGAGGAACGCCATTTGTCCCTGGTTTCCACTTGGACATTGAGCTGTTCACTGCAAGTCTTTGAGTGAGACCATCCTGCCAATTGCTTATCCACCAAGTGGTCCTTCCATCAAATGCATGTCTCTTCAATTTAGAGACAAGGATGTCACATGCAACAGCATCAAATGCCTTGCACAAGTCCAGGTAGATGATGTCTGTTGCTCTCCCCTTATCCACCAACACTGTAACCCCACCGTAGAAGGTCACCAGATTTGTCAGGCATGATTTGCCCTTAGTGAAGCCATGTTGGCTGGCACCAGTCACCTCCTTATTTTCCATGTGCCTTAACACAGTCCCCAGGAGGATCTGCTACATTATCTTGCCAGGCACAGAGCTGAGACTGACTGGCCTGTAGTTCGCCAGGTCTTCCTTTTTTCCCTTTCTGAAAATGAGGATTATGTTCACCTATTTGCAGTCAGTGGGAACTTCACTGGACTGCCATGACTTCTCAAATATAATGGAAAGTGGCTTAGCAACTTCATCTGCTAGTTTCCTCAGGACCCCCAGATGGATTTCATCAAGTCCTATGGACTTGTATGTGTTCTGGTTCCTCAGATGGTCTTGTACTTGATCTTCACATACAGTGGGTGGTTTTTCATTCTCACAGCCCCTGCCTTTGTCTTTGGCAACTTGGGCAGTGTGGTTAGACCCTTGCTGATGAAGACTGAAGCAAAAAAGCCATTGAGTACCTCAGCCTTCTCCATGTCCTAGGCAACCAGGTCTCCTGTTTCCTTCTGGAGAGGGCCCACATCGTCTCTAGTGTTCCTTTTATCACTAACATATCTATGGAAGCTTTCCTTGTTGTCCTTGATGTCCCTGGAAAAACTGAATTCTATCTGGGCTTTAGCTTTCCTAACCTGGTCGCTGGCTGCTCAGACATTTTCTCTGTATTCTGTGAAGCCCAAGAACATACTGGACTGTAAGACCACAGCCAGGAGGAAGATGGACGTGATTGCTGCTGTCTATACAGTGGAGCACTTGTGAGACTGCATCTAAAGTACTATGTCTAATTTTGTGCTCCCCAGTATAAATAAGACAGTGATTAATTGAAGTAAGTATGGCAGAGGGCCATCAAGATGATCTCAAAAAAGCTCTGGAATCTCCATCTTTAAAGAGACACAGAATTTGGCTTGGCAAGACCCTTAGCAGCTTCATGGTTTCAAAATTAGATTCAACCATGAGATTAGCTCTACTTTGAGTGGGGAGTTGGATCACATGACTTCCAAAGATCCATTTCAACCTAAATTATTCTATGACTCTCTGATTTTCTCTCAGCGAACATGTTTTAACATTAACAGAATTTGCAAGAACATTCTTCTCAGCCAAAAAGAGCATTGGCTCCTTCATCTTTCCATAAATCTTTTTGTTTCCACTTCTGTTGGAGCACAAGAGCAATTGCACTGTGCCATCTGGAATAGACTAATAACTCTAGTGCTACTGGTTTCATTTTTTGAATATCAATGACATAAAATAATTTCCCACGTTTTTATTCTATGCCCCAGCAACGTGTTTCTTTCTTTATAAAACTCTTAATATTATCATTTGGAATGCTAGAATAGTCACACTGGGACTAAGAGAAAAAAAACCTAACAATTTTGTATTACAGAATGCAAAGCCTCTAAGGAAATTAAGAGGACATTTTTGGATGAAAATATTTTGACATTCATAATGATTGTTCTTATCCTACCCTTTGCAGATATATACTATTATCTAGAGTCTTATGTTCTTGATATATTCACAATAAAACCCAAAGTAGAAGGAATTTGTTTACTGTAAACATTCTAGACTGTATATTCCATTTGGTCTACATATCCCATGCTACCAAAGGAAAAACAAAATATGGAAATTTTCCTGAGGTGATTTCTGTTTGACTCGTGTCTTTTGTGGAGTTGAATTTTGGGGCATGTTGATAGAACCACTCTCAAATGGGGTTCTAGACAGGCTGTATTTTGCTCCCTCCCTCTGCATAACATAGTCTTGATTGTCCTCAGCAACACCTCCATGTTGCCTCAATTTGCAGAGTGAAATCAGGGGTTTTTTTTACCATAAAAATGGCAATTGTGGAAGAGAGCCTTCCTCCTTTATTTAATTTCCTCTTCAAGGTATAACTTGCTCAAGACTACTTTTGTGCTCAAAAATATTCGGTACAGCTCTATTCATAACTGTACTCAAGCTCCACATGGATAATAATTGTACATTAGTGACTCAAAACAGATAATAAAAATATATTGCCATTTTCCCCTAATGATTTGCACAAAATGCCTGTCATAAAACTAATCTAACATAAAAAAAATATAAGTTTAAGAAGCAGCTAATAAAGGCCAGTGCTAACACTTCTTGAATGTCACAGTTTACATGCATATAGTTGGTAAGACATCATAAGTAGGGATCTTGGGGATTACAAGATGAGATGAGATTGTGTTTTCCCCATACAAGTCTAATAGTCTCTAATGGGGAAGTATTGGAGTCAGTAAAACCCGACCTTTTGGCGAAATTAGGTTGGGATTTCCTAAGGAGCAAATATGCCAGAGTATGGCTGCTACATTACAAGGCAGGGTAATAAACCTAAAATTACTGTGGAAGGTTAAAAAGCCTATTTTTACGTCTGTATCTTCTAGCACCAAGTAAACACAAGGCTGATAATTAGGATTAGAGCTCGTCCTTCCACAGGCATATTCTGGATGGTGCTTGCCTGGTGGCAAGAGCAGATTAGGGCCTGACACACAAGTGTGCAGCCGCACCACTGACCACTAATTTACTTTAGTGCTTCAACAACAGTGTGCAATCTGTTGGCATACTGAGCATCTTTCATACATTTAGAAATAAATGATAAAACCTAATGTCAGTTGCCTATGTTTTATGAGGATTAAAAAGATATTTATATAAAACCATGTTGTCTTTTTATGTGGGGGAAGACCTGTCCCACTCAGTTTGTGTCTGTGTGTGAATAATCTGTTCTTCACCCTGCGAATGAGTATTAGTGCAAGCTGGCACCATCCAGCAGATGGTGCTCAGTGCTAACAAAAAGAAATAAAAAAAAAAAACAGAGAAAGCTTTTTCTTTTTTTTTTTCCTTTCCTTTTTTTTTTCTTCTTTTTTACATTTTCCTGTGACTAACAGCTATTTTGGTGTCATTTTTTTGTGTTTTATCACCCTGCAGCTAATATTACAATGTCGTTCACAAGTGATCATAATGAGTTTGAGGTGGTGGATAGGTGAGGTGGTGTTGATTAGCTGTTGACAGATCTTCTGCAAGCTCCTGAATGGCATCCTGTGGGATTCAGACTGCTTTGAGATTCCTGTAAACCAGACTCCATCACAATGTGAGTAGAAATGACAGTTAATTGCTGTGGAAGAGCACCACATTTTAAAAGTGAAATTATGTACATCCTTTAGAGATCTAGTCCTAGTACAGACTACTCACTGTACTACATTAAATAATACTTGGCATAATAGTCACGTTTTAAATGCTTGAAGTCAGTTTAACAAAAATCTTTAGAATATGCATTGGGATATTGATTAGAAAAAATAGTAGAAATAAGTCAAACACTGTCTATATTTACAAGTGATTTGCTTCCCAGTCAAATTAGATATCAGAAAGCAAAGCCAGATAAATCTCAGGTATCTGTTTTGTCTTTGTACAAGAAAAAAGAGCCTGAGATCTGTTGTCAGTGGGATCTGACAATGACTTGGAAACTGCCTAGAAGATTTTGAGGAGGCTGGACCCGTCACATCTCCATGCCTAAGGGACAGCATGGAGCCACTGTCAGCTGGGCGATGCTGCAAAGTCCAAGCAGAGGACACAGACTAGCTTTTCATTGTCTCTGAAGACATCACGTTGGAAGCTGTAGCCTTGCTGGCAAACATAGTAAAAACTGCTTGCTGTTGCCCTGCTGCAAAAATACCGGGTCCCTTCCTCAGGGATGATCATTCCCTTTCTAGCGCACTGCTCTCCTCTCCTGCGGAGGATCTAACTTCATGTTTTATTTCAACCTTTTAAAGACATCACTGTGTTAACATTTGCTACTCTTTTTCTTTTCCTCCCCCATCAATGCAGAAAATAACTGTTATAATCCCAGGCCCAGGGAGACATCAGAGGCAGATGCTTGAA
Source organism: Chionis minor (assembly GCA_013398295.1). Taxonomy (NCBI): domain Eukaryota; kingdom Metazoa; phylum Chordata; class Aves; order Charadriiformes; family Chionidae; genus Chionis; species Chionis minor. Next base: position 264,760 of record VZSF01010867.1, on the reverse strand, counting down.
GTTACTGATATTAAAACAACAGATACTGAATCCTCTCCCTTCAGAAATCAGGTTAATATCAGATCTCACTACATTTAAAATGTAAGAAATCTTTATTCTGGTCTGTATCCTAACTTAAAGAATGATGTGTAAATAGCAGAAACAGGGAAAAAAATATGCAGAATGGAAAAGGGATTTCTTTTTCTTTCTTTTGCTAAATAAAAATCTTCTAAGTTAGAGACCTTGCTCCTCCTGCCTTATATAGGGCTAAAAGTGAGTGCAGAATCCTTAGGTCCTTAGGTCCTGGTCCCAGATCCTTGCCTTAAATAATGTTGCTCGTGCTTAGGGCCTAAGCACCGGGTGTAGCAGATATATTGCTATGTTCCAAAGCAATCATACAGTGTCTTAAGGTAAATTAACCTGTGTAAACCCCCAAAATCTGTCTACTTTCAGCAATTGCACTGGTGGCATATAAAACCTGGTAGAAAAACATACCATTGTAAGAGCCTGTAGAAAATTGGGATTTTGACAAGTTTGTCACTGACAATATGCTTTTATTTGCTAAGCAGTAGCTTTTCTCACTTGCAATGTATGTATACATATAGATGTGTACTTTTCAAACAGAAGGAAATGTTAAGATTTTCAGGAATGACATCAACAATTTATATAATATTGCACTGAGGTAATTTACTGTCTCTTAAAGGCCAGTTCTAAGCAATGTTTTGCTGTTCAGAGCAGATAATTTTTTTTTTTCTTAGTGGTGTGATGGTGAAGGAATAAGAATAAAGAGTAAGTTAAACTCATTTATTTAACAAAACCCCACAGTCCTGACCTGGTTCCCTCTACAACAGACTGCAGATGCCCATATAGCATCTCAGTAGGCCACGTATCTGTGTTTCATGGCTCTGTGGCACAGACTAAACATTTTTATAGAGTTTTTCTCCTGGTCCACAGTGACACAGTGACACAGCCAGGAACAGCAGGTTCAAGGTAGCCTGCCTACCGCCCCAGCATGAGCGAGGGTAAGAGGTGCTTGTGGCTGGGGAAATAGATGGGGCAGAGGGAACGAATTTTGGGGTAGATTTAATGATATTGCCTCCTAGGGAGTAAACTGCCCCCACGCTCATCCTAGGATTTGTCTTGGAGAGATGTTGTTGGAGATTTCCAGGAAAAGGCAGGGAAATGGTCAGTGTTGCAGTGTGAGAAAAGGGTCCCGGTGCTCAGCGTCCTTCCCAGGACATGCCTCGTTCTGCAGAGCAGACATATAAAGACACCATGGAGGAGGAGGAGGGGGAGCTGTGGACTGAATATCCCAATAATGAGGGCAATCCACCAGAGCTGAGAAGGTGTACGGATGCAGCAGCCTGCTTGTTAAAGGAGGCAGAGATCGAGAGACAATTTCTTCTGACTCAAACCCTCCAAACTTCATCCCTAGTCAATGGAATGATGGGGAGACCTTTATATTAGTGGCTCAAAGGGACCAGAGGTGCAACAAATAGATGAAACAAAATTAATTAAATAGATTATATTAATAAAATTAAAAGTATTCACTGTAGAAGTTCTTCAGACACTTTGGTATTGCAACATTCATTCCATCCATGCAAAAAGGAGGAAATCTATCAGATGAGAAATCTTCTATTCCCAGGATCATTCACAGCTTCTGGGAATTACATCAAATACGACTAAAGTAGAATTACAAAAGATTGCTATGGTAGGACTATTACATTATTCATTTAATTTTATCTTCAGCATCAAGCATAGTCTCATTTCACTAGGATGAGTCTTAATAGCAATAGACTTTAAGAGTAGAGTTAAAAGTTACTCTGGATTAAGGTAGAGAATGAATCTAATCTGTACTAGTTATTCTTGAATACCAATGTATTTACAAATCTTCATTAGAGTGTTTTGTCACTTATTCAGATTAGTCCAGAAATCAAATCAACCTAAATGTGAATAAGATACTTTCATTTCAAAACAGGAATATTCAGGAGGAGTTGCTGAATTAATTTCATGTGTAGACAAGCTCCCAATAAGCCAGTAAAAAAAGCAAAGAGAATCAGTGAGCTGAAAGGAGGGGAAGAAAACATTAAATAGCAATACAAATGGAATCTGACAGGAGGTTGAGGCTGAGTATTTATAGGCGACAGGGTGTTAATGTATTATGCAAAAGGAAACACAAAGCTGGTTTCTTTTTCTAAATATTGCACAAAAACAGTTTAGCAGAAGCATACTCTATCTACAGTGCCGTGTTCCTTCTCCAGCTAAAATGGAGTAGCCTTAAGAAATTAAGTCCACCTCATCTTTATTATCCTGCATAATTCCTCAGGGGGCTGGGGGAAGGCTGGTGAGTGTAATTCCAGAGAAGAAGATGTCTGCAACAGCATGATCGTTATAATGATTTGTCCTCTTCTAGTGCTGACTTTTGCTGGCCTATCTTCAAAAATCACTGGTCCTCTTTATTAACAAAGATGAGTCTCTCAGGTAATGCCTGAAGGGTTGATGCTTTCTCACCCACAGGTGCAGGTAGAACTCTACAGCTGGTTGGCAGTAGAAAAGCAGGATTTTAATGTCTGAAATTGTGCAGACAGGCTGCAGTCTGATGCTCAGATCTAGCTCCGATACCCACAATAGTTTTAGATGGGGTGGAGAAAGTCATGCTGTCTTTTCTTTAGCTCTTCTTCTCCCTGGTGGCAATTCATGGCAACCACTAGCCCAGCTCTCAGATCTGAGTTGCTCAAGAAAGGATTGCCACAGTTTTTTATGGGAATTCACAATCCAGATAATCTGAAATCAATTTGACCCTGAACTATACTTTGGAAAAACTGTCAGGTTTGTCCTGCTAAGACCATACAGCCTTTTTTTCAAGCTATTACATAGCAGTTTCTTTAACTGTAAGGTGAGCACCCTTTTAATGGAAAATATAGATGTTACAGGATTTCAGCATGTTTACATCCCACGATTAACTACATGAAAGCATACCATAGCCTGTATAAATGAAAAACTCTCATTTATTCACGGACGGTTTATCCAGCTTGCAGGTTAGACACTGGAGCTTGCTCTGCTTGGACTATTAATTATAAGTCCAAGCACAATAGCATGCAAATGCATTTATATTGCTTCCAAGGCTAGCAGCATAGCCATTTTGCAAAGCCCAAGACAACGGCCTGTGGGTAACAGCCCTGTGATCATGGCAGTAAGCTGAGTACCTGGAAGCTGGAGTTCTAGAGATTACAGTGAAAAGACACATAGCTCTATTCCACGTCAGCTCTTATCCAGAAAGACTTATTTATTTTGCCTGAACACAAGCAGGAGATGTGCTAACTCCTGCAGATCCTCCTGTGGGCGTTATTTCTAGAAAAAAAATATTACAGAGAATTCATGCTACAATGCTGTATCACACACGGACTTAGAAGTACAGAAGCAAAGAAACACAGTTTGTATTTTCTAGACTGAACAAATTCACGTTGCCTTAACAAGTACTTAGCCTTAAAATTAAAATCCTTTCAATGAAAAAGATTTCATGTCTCACATATTCACTTTTTCTTGCTGTAGTCCTGTTTGTTAAGATCATTCTCAGAAATACTTTGTCTTCCAGAAGGGGATATTATTTGCCATCTTCTCCTCATATCTCTTATTAAGTTATATTTTTGTTAAAGTTCCAGCATTAACAGGTAGATAAATTGCAGTTTTCCAAAAACACCACGGCATGCCAGTTCCTTAGAATCTAACCACAGGCAATCTAACCATAATCAAAATATACTGACTATTGTATATCAAACATATGTAGTTACTTCCCTCCAAACATGACTGCTTTAAGAAATCATGTGATTGCAGGAAACATTTGGCTTTTATAAAAGATGCAAGCTTTGAACTCTCTTGTTATTGGAGAAAAGGCCTAAAAATATGCTGAGATGCATTTAAAGGTGGCAACAACTAGTAAATAAAATGAGGGATAGTCACACCTCATTTTATGAGTACAACCACCACATACACATTCTGTATTTTAAGTCGCTTTTTATGCTGTGATCATTAGATTTGTATTAAAGGTTGTTTGTATTTAAGGTTGTAACATGCTACACGCAGGTATAGTTTCAGGGCCAAGACAGAAGGACTTCTTGAAAAAGTTATTTGTGGTAAGAAGCTTGCAGCCAACCTCACACGGCAATTTGTGAAGCCTGCAACTGTAGAAAGCTGACAGCCTTTACACCCTTTGAGTCTTTGAGGTTTATTAGAGTGAATTTCATAGAATTAGTTCTCTAAAATTGCTGTCTCCTTTAGCTGATCTCCTTCTCCAGCTTACTCTCTGTCTCTCGCTTTGATAATTCTGTTCACAGAACAGTCTCATGAAGCATGCAAAAACGTAAAATAAAGCTGTCTTGAGCAGTTGCTTGGTAACTCTATGTATTAAATGCTTCTAATATTCAAGAGATACATGGATTACAATAATAAAAATACAGGAATACAGAAGGGAATCACTAACAGCTGCTAGGGATTTAACACCCACATCCAGATGCTTGAAAAAAACATGTTGTACTAATAAGCAATGGATTATTAGCTGTTTGAGTAATTGCTTTGGATTCAGCAAAATGAACATCTCTGATATGATGAATTTTCAAAAATCTTTTCCATTTTTCATGAATACTCCTTATTATAAATATGTAATAACACATTATAAAATGTAAGGTAATGGATTTTAAAATTATTCTCCAATAGCAAGGTTGGAGAATCTAGATATACGAAATAAATAACAGGTATTTCTACAGAAGTCATAGAATCACAGAATGTTAAGAATCACACGTCCTATTCAGGACCTATTGCTTTGTATTTGTTTTTCCATACAAAGATCATAACAAATGTCTATGCAAGGAAGGTTAAGGGAGAAAATGTCTGGACAAGATGCAGTTCTAAGAGCATGTGTGCTTTTTAAAAAAATTATTTTGCACTGAAAAAACTTTCTTTAGTAGTGTAAACCAGGATTTGTAGGATTTAATATTCATACAGAATCTTCCTTCCGAAACCAGCAAAAAGAGTATTTGTATTCCTCTCATACTACCTAAACAATGAGTTATTACAGCATTTACCTGCAATGACTGTGCTGGAGCCCTGTCTTACTCTGGAGCTGCCGTGGAAGCCAGCCACGGTCTGACATGGGGCATCAGACTGACTCTGGAGGCTGGAGGTTAGGACAGTTCCCTGAGATGTCGAACACCGGCTTTCTAATCCACGCTCCAAAGACTATTAAATCATGTTTATACAAAGCTGAACAGATAGTCAGGAAAGACCAAGAGGATGTTGTATTCTAGTGGCCAACACATTATTGCAAATTTAAAAAGAAAAAAGTCCTAAACTGGAGGTAGAAATTAAACTCCAGTTAATTTTCTAACTTTTGAGTTGCTGTACTAAGAAAAAGGAAGGGAAATTATCACTACATTTATTGAGTGAACATTGTAAGTGGAATTCAGTTGCCTACAGTTATCTAGCACCATTTCAGATGGCTAGGGCCGTCCTGTAAGGTCTGTAGCTGCAACTCTAGAAGGAAAGGTGTGTGTCTTCCACAAGTCCTGTGTCATATCTATTAGACCCTTGTAGATGCTTTGCGGTCTTCCTAAGACACCTCAAATGCCCTAGACATCTATGCATGCATTGTTGGATTGAGATAGAGGTGTCTGACTTCCTTGTACACCCGATGGAGATCAAGACAAAGACAGTCAGTGGACCCTATGCGGTACTTCAACCCTTCCAAAGCAGAAGGCCTTAGGTACCCCAGGGTGTCTCAGATGACATAACATGCCACTAATAACAGGCCACATGTACCACTAATAAGCTCCTCCTGGCTTTGCAGACAATAGCTCCATCCTGGCTGTTACTATGTGGTCCTCCAAGCTCCACTGTCTGCACTGACTACATCTGTGTAAGAAGAACTCAGCGCAAGCAGACACCTAAATTTAGATGTTTTAAGCTCAGACTGAATCCTCACTGATCTGTGCATGCCCACTGGGTCAAGTACTTCATGTAGCATTCCGGTAAAATATAATTCTTGAAATTCCAATAATGGCCTTATCATGAAACGTGTTTCAGGACTTTGGCAATTTTATGTTGGGTTCCACAAGAAAGGAACACATCAAAGGAGTTTAGGTGATTTCAGGAAGGACGAAAGCTTTCAGTAATACTTATTTGCTGGGACTTCAGTGCCACAGTCTTTCATGCAAAATAACTTTTTGTGCAATTTGCTAACATATTGGCAAAATTATCCAGTAGACGTTGCTTCCCCAAAGTGCATTCTCTTCTGTGTTAACGTATCTGCTAATAGCAATAACAGTACACAAAATGTTGCCGTCCTCTTTTTAAAGACTATCCTATAGGTGATGAGACCTCACAGTCCCTAATTTTTCCCCAATAGCTTTTTCCGAGATGAAGATCCAGATTTTACAACAGGAAGATAACCTTAACCTCTGCTAACATTTCAGAGAAGGTGGGTGATGGGGAGGCTTCTGGTTTGGGTTCATTTTTAAAAGTCCATATTATGAAATATTACTGTCTGAATTAATTTTTCCATTTTTGTCTGTTATTATGAACCCATATTTAGCGGCAAGCGTGGCCACAGAAGCAAACTGAATGAAGACCCTAGGCTGCTTCTACTGAATGCAGGGAAAGGGTACCTCCTCTCATTACGTTTCATCATTGTGAGTTACACGGCTCCAACAAATGGGATTATTTATATTCTGAAAATATGTATGTGTGGTCTCAATTCAGATGCCAAAGCACAGGATGTCTAGCATCATTTGGGTCATCCTACTCTGTCCAAACATCTGCATGGGGTTGACAAATACAACACACGACTTGGCAGACACTTGCATCCTTCTGTAGCAGCAGCTGGAGGCTTCTCTAAGTTACCTCAAATAGACGTGAATGCAGATGTTCAGACAATTGAATTAAGTCTGTTGTCTGTCTGTTTTGGTCAGAAAGCAAGAGATTCAAGTCAGGCAAAATAAATCCAACCAAAAGCACACAGGATCAAATGAAACTGATGTGATAGATGGCAATGTTGTGCAGATGTGGTAAAAGTTTTATAACATAGACAAGAGCTCTCCATTCCGTCCTGTGTTCTTTTGCCAGAATTATTTATCTGATTACTTTGCGGTGATAACTTGTCCTTTATTACAAAATAAATTGTGATAGCACTGCAACCAGTGAATATGGTGAAGTATGGTACTTGAGTTTCCTTCACAGAAATATATCAGTAATATTGGAAATAAAGAATTCTTCCTAAATTTCACCTGTCTCCTTTTCTGACATTTATTAATAATCCTTTCCCTTCTCACTGTTTTTCTCTGTTGGTAAATAGTACGGTTGCAATGCCATCAGCGTTAGGCCTTCCATAGTGCTAAATAAGAAGTTATATGCATAGTAGACAAGAAGAAATAGATACCAGGACTACCATATGTAGCCACCTTTTGAGAGGAGAGTAGCTATGTAAATACAGAATACCACATCAAAAAGAAGTCACCTTAGCTGTCTGAACTGTCATAAAGATTAAAATTGAATTACTTAAGCAAATAAGAAAATGAAGATTTAGCGTGCATTTAGAGAGGCCCCAAAATCTAACTTTTTATAATATTCTTCTGCAAATTAACTGTCAAAATATTCTACTGCTCCATTTTCCTGCTTCTCGTATTGGAATCTAATGATGTCATGTATATTCAAAGTTATGGACCAGCTGATGAGACTATAGAGTTTCTTGCAACAGTACAGAATTTCTATCTGTGGCTGCTAGAGCTCGAAGCACAAAGATTACAACACGTGGTGAAAGTTGCTTTCTTTTGTGGATCAAGTGATAAGAAATGCATTCTTACACAACTCATTTTATAAAATTACTTTTATAAAGTAATTAGATTACAATATATAGAAGTGAATGTCACAGATATGGCTTTTATTTGCTCGGCAAAACTAAATCCCATATTTTACAAATCATAGCCATAAGACAATCATAATAAAGTAATAAAAATAAGGTATTTTATACTTTTAAAATTATTAGCAAATAGCAAAATCATATTTGGAAGCTTTAGCATCCTATTAGAATCAAGGAATTCATATTATTCTAGCAATTACCATAGGTGTTTTGACCTTAATAAAATACTTTGAATATATTTTAAGAAGTATTTTCATTACATGATTATAGAACAAACAAGGACTATTTATCAATCATGCTTAATTTTCTTTAGGAATAGCTGACAAATGGGAATTTATTCTGCTTGCGATTGTCTTTTATTATCATATTTACAAAATGTTTAGTTGAGTCTAGTTTTTTATCAGTATTCCACGTACAGTCATCATATAAGCTATAGTTTAGCTATCTGCTATCAATGTAGATAAAGACATTTATACACATATATTTAATCTAATACAGAGAAGGCAGATTTAACTAGCAGTTCACAAATGATATCATATTACCAATCTGGTATAGCTATACCAGAAGACTTTGATCTAATCTGAATTTCTGTGTGCGCCAAGTCTAGCTTCCTCCTTTCTACTAGTCACCGATTGCTTTGGAACTTCCCCATCCCTGGAAGTGTTCAAGGCCAGGCCGGATGGCGCTTGGAGCAGCCTGATCTAGTGGGAGGTGTCCTTGTCCATGGCAGGGGGTTGGAATTAGATGATCTTTAAGGTCCCTTCCAACCTGAACCATTCTGTGATTCTATGATTACTATGACAGATATAATAAATCGCATACTCGGAGTAAAAGGTACTGAATAACTCAGTTGCTGCTTGCACCTTCACAAATCAACACCTTCATTGAAAGTGGCAGGTGGATGATTCTTGTATGCAACCCAAACTGCATACGCTTTGTTGAGAGCAACATGGGTAACCCTTCTAGTTTGGGCAGAATGGTTTATTTGGTACACTTCTGACTGCTGTGGACAGGGAAAGAAAAGACCAAAACATAACCCCCAACACTGGAAAATTCAGTGTTACATTTGTAAGTCATGGAAGATGTTAATTTTACTTCTGCAGTAGAAGCCAAAGAGTTAATTTAGCATTAATTATTTAATCCTAATCACCTCACATTCTTCACTTCACTAAAAAGCCATGAGGTCATGCTCTCTCCAATACTTAGCCTGGCTGGGGTCTAAGCAATTGTAAGAAATCTTAAATATTGTCTTAAACAGAACAGAGAATTCTGTAACTAACCTATAGGATTAACTTTGGTCTTCTCAGTCCTGGTTATATGCATTAATCAGAACATCATCGCTATTCTTATCAGCACTTTCTTCTAACTAACTCTGACTGAAAGCTGTCAAAACTGTTAATTAAGAACAGAGATAATTATAACATTCTGGAATATTTGACCCCCATTGTGACCCTTTGCCAAGGGAACTGTTAGGTAATATAGCTCTGCAAGAAACATTTCATCTTTGGAGGGAACAGAAATCATAAATCTTTCTTCATATATGCCAAGGGAAATAATTGGTTTGGGTTATTTATTGATTTATTTTTATTTCTCCTACCATGGTTTATATATCTGTGATATCTGACATGGAAGCTCTAAGTCATTTATCAAAGGCAGAGAGGAATTATAGGAAAGGAAGAAGGACAACATTCTAGCTTTAGAGTGCTAATGGATAGATGCTTTCTGTAGTTTGTGTCAAATTTACTGAATAATAAGAAAAATACCACTCCATGTTTCCTTGGTTACAAATCTCTCTACTTAAGGCGTTAGAATCTGAAAGTCAAGCACAGAGTAGAAGCATACAGTTTAATATTGTCCAGGCTGGATTTCTGAATCTCCTTCTAGAACAGGGTAAAATATATTTCTATTTTGGAACCCAGTCAGTGAGATCCTTGTTCTTCACAAATCAGGGGTCTAAGTGTTTTCATTAAGATTAATGTCAGAGAATATAGAAATGAAGCTGCTGAGATTCACTGCCTTTTTGGATGATCTGCATGTTTTCAGATGTCCTTTCCTTGAGATCTAGGAGTTACTACATTTCCCAATGGGTCCATCTTGTAATACCATTGTTCCAATGTGAACTTTAATCAACTTGCTGTAGCAGAAGTAGATGAAAACATGATCAACCCTCTGTCTCAGACAACAGGATAGTTTTGGTGTGATCAAGGAAATAGATAGCCAAATTAAGAAAGCAACTCGTAGTAGAACATCAAGAAGTCCCACCGAAAGTGTCCAGAAGTGTCCAGAATGAGCAGATTGTGAGCACCAACAATAGTGAAGCAAATGAGAAACTAACAGCAAATCAGAAAACAAATGGTCTGATCATCAGCCAGGTGTTCTTTAGTGTTGTAGTCAGTCCTACAGCTAAGAACACTGAAGACTGCTGGGATAATGAAAGGTGGCTGAAAAACTGCTTGAGAGAGGGAAGTCCCACAGCCACGCACCGGGATCCGGGACCTTTTCTCCATCCTCTGGGGAACCCATGGAGCAGAGAAGAACCCAGGGAAGCCTCACAACCCTGCACCAGGACTATGCATAGCAGAGCAGGAACCACTATGCTCACCAGCAAGCCTCTCTGCAGGACTGCACCATCTCTCATGTGGAACAAGGAGGTCATGTAGGATTGTCTATCTCAACCCAGCTGGCTTCTCTCCCTCCATGCACCATCTCTACCACAGCACAAAGAAGTCTGTGCTGAAGTCATATAATTAATAAAACTGCATATATCTGTGAATGAAGTGTTCTAGTATGCAAATCTATTTACCATCCACACCATCATTTGGTTTTATGCATCACATAGGTAGGCTGGACTTACTGGGGCAAAGGGGAGTCAGGGGAAGCAGATCTTATACAACTGCAATCTTGAGTAATCTAGTAAAAGGAAACAGATGGTGATGCACTACTTTGATCCTTTTTGGAGGGGCATGAGATCTGAGTGAGGAAACTGCACATAAAATGTGCTGACATTGTGACTGCTTGTACTTTGAGAGGAAGAACAGAAAATTTCACTGTTATTATTTACATTAGCATGATCTGTTCAATAGAAACTAAAATTTTTCCACTCTTTTGCATAGAAAGGATTTTAATTATTTTTTATTTAGAGGCAAAAACCTTAATGAAAAAGTTTCTCGGATTCTACATGATTTAGATAAAGTATATAATTCAGCAGGGACAAAATGCCAAATGAAAATTATCAGTGTGATGTAAAACAATCTGCCTTTCCCTTATCTAGCTGACCCTTACATGTTGGCTGCAGAGTGCTGAGCATTATCTTTGAGCCCCCAGTATCTTATTGGCATTTGTAGTCTTGTGTAGAGAGCAGTAATTTGCAGTAAATCTCCTCACACAGGGTTATATTCAGAATGAATTTTTATCTGAATAGTGCAGTGAATACTGATGATAAAATACTGAGCTTTCACGCTTGCCAATAAGAGACCAACTATTGCATAACTTCCCTCCAAAAGATAAATGCCAAATCAACACATAGGAGAAAGAAAAAAATAAGAAATACAGCTGATGGATTAGTACCTAGGAAGAACTAAAAGAATAAAAAAAACCCCCAAAAACAACCCACAAGAGATAATTACTTAAAACAATATAATTTTGTTCCCTCGATTCCCCTTTTTTCTTACCTGTCTGATATAACAAATCAATCCTTTAACAGCACACATAGCCCTCGTACCATTCTGGTTTTTTGCATTCACATATACCCAGCACAACAAATGTCTTATTCTGATCCCACAAAGTATCTTGAATATTCCTCAGTTCTTTCAGGCCCCAGCGAAGGGAATGTGGCATGAGAGCAGAAGCTGCTGTAGTGTTATTCAATTTCATCTTAACTGCTGTTAGTGAAAGTCTTGTAACAGAAGTACAATTTTTAACTAGTGAGCATTATTCTTCCACAAAGACATTCCATCTCTTCTTGTTTGCTATATCTGCTCAAATAATATAGGTGAGGGACATTCTTGATCATGATGGAATCTGTGTCCTTACAGTTGGTCTTCCTTGTTCCCATAAAACAGAGGGTTCAAATCCAAACTTTCTGTTGCTCACACTCCTGGCAGGTGCTAACCCTGAAGCATGCCCAGGGAACCAGATGTCACAGAGTACCTAAAACAGTATATTTTTTTGCAAAGGCATTTTCACATAGGTTTGGTACTGTTGAGCATCAGGTCCACAGGTTTAAAGAATGTTTGCTTAAGTAGAATCTTCTTTCTATAGGAAGCACCAGAATTTTAAAGGTTTTATCCTTAAAAGGAAGAAAAATGTGAAGAATCTAACTTTGGGACAAGAAAAATCAGAAAAAAAGGCGATTTACATTTATCAAGCATCTCTTTCAAAAGAAGTTTGAAATGTCAGAATGGAAGTCAAGAAAAAACAACAAGGTCAAATATGTTTCATGTCAGAACAAAACTAGAATGATTTGTATTGCCTGTTCTCTGTAGAAGATATAACCCAAATAGAAACGTTTATGCAAAACCTACAATTTTGCATTGGAAAATGATTTGGCTAAATTTTTATTAACCCTTTTAAGAACCTTCATCAATGTTTTCCTCCATGCTTCCACTATACCTGTCACAGAGGGAAGGATGTGTCATCCAGCAAATGGACGTGACATTTAAACTTATTAATAATTCTAACTGAATGTCATCATTGCTTCTTTTCAGATTACTTTTGGTTTTGGAGGAAGCAATGCCAATTCTAGGCTATTACTCTGTGTGAATCCTTTTGTGTGCATGTGTGTGTGTAGGAAATGCATCACATTTCAAACACACACAATGTCTAATCCAAAACTGCTGTTGGCATAATCTTAAACCCATTTTAGAGAACAGCTTTGCTCATGGTGCACTGGAATAAGGAATACTCATGGAATGGCTTAATCTACTCTTAGATTTTGACTTTAGATGCCCCAGGAGATCTGACATAGCCTCCAGCTGCACAGAAGACCATTCTGCATCTCTATATGCTGCCATACAAACACCCCATTTTGGTTTTTTTAACATCAAACTAAATCCTGCTCCTAACCTACTAGTTGACAAATATATATCCAGTCCCTAGAAACAATATTTATTACACATAAAACTTGAAGATATGAACAATTCAAACACTGTTAAACACAGATCAAGTAAGTTAATGGCTAGAAAAAGAAAGCAAAGATGTTTAAGATAATGCAATAATGCTATAAAGTACTTATAAAAGCAAAAATTAATACAGGTATGTAAACCAATACTTTTTTCTCTGGGGTAGTATATCCCTCAATCTTACTTTTCTTTTACTTTCTTGTTAGCTTTTATTCTAAGCAGCCTAAATTTAATAGGTCATTTCAATCAGAAAGTCTGATACTAATGACACCTTCAAAAACTCAGCTTTGCCAGTGTAGCCTGTGACTACACTTCAGTCTGTCGCATACTTTTACAGGAAATCTGGCCTAAGGGAAATCACTTCCTGTGTACCAACATTCCTGAAGTCTTTATTCTGCAAACATCTAAAAATACAGAGTGTAGTCTCAGCTTCTCAACAAATAACAAGCATTTTACCCTTCAGCTTCATACAGCCAAAAATCCACCTGCAGTTTTGTTAAGTGTCGGAGTGAGCTGCTGCCAAGTGATGAACGTGTTCTGTAGTAGACAAAATTATGATTAGTCTTGATAGAATCGTAGGCAATTTTAGTGGAGCTATGTTTAGGACTGTAGAGATTATCAATTCCTCTCCACTCATGGCATGGCAAAATTAAGCTGATTTGGGTTGCAAATATCTCTGCTGAATGCAGAGATTCCCTCCTTCACTCTCCCTACCTACCTCACAAATAAAAGACTGGGTATTTTAAGAGTAGCCCTACTTATTCAAGTACAGCCAAGAAAGAATCTTTATTTAGTGCATATCCACAATTACTTGCATCAGAAAATCATACTGTTTGTTTGACCTGATCCCATAATTTGCATATATTTTTAATTACAGATATGATATTAGTGTATTCTTTTGCTATCATGTCAAAATCGAATTAACTGAATTTACTATGAAACAGAAAACAAAGAAAAGACAAAATATACAAGTGAGCTTGTTTAAAATATAGCTTTACATATGGCAGAGAGACACTATGTGGGCTTTGCAGGTATAGTAAAATAATAAGGTAATTAGCCTGTTATTTAATTTGAAATTCATGGTTTTATACACCTACTCCTGCAGTTCTGCAATGATACAATTATATGATTTTATAGATAATTTAGGTGTCTACATTTGGCTGACCGACTTAGAATGATAAACCAGAGGCAGATTTGTGTCATAACTGGATCGCAAGGTGAAAAAATCCAGCCAGATGTGTCATTTGCATTCACTGCTATACTGGGAAGATGAAGAAAACTACATTTGGCAACTCTAATTCAAAGCACGGCCTTCTGATGCTATATGCTATAATAGCAAGGGATCTCCAGAACTGTGCACTTTTGACAGGAAAATACCTTAGAGTTGTCTATCTTAAAAATAAGTATGTAATAATAGCACAGGGTAACAACTGGTACTACTCTATTGTGTTTATATTATTTTCAGGAAAGGCTTGCCTTAAAGGTTGCATTAGAAAGCACAGAGGCTCCTGTAAATGACTGTCTGAAATGAATTTATGGAACTCTTCAGTAGGGAAGGCCCTTATTGGATTGGAAATGCTTGGGGATTTAGGTGTTAATTTTGAGGGGTTTGGGATGTATAGCTGCTACTATTTTGAATGATGGCATCTCCTCCTCCAGATTATCACGCTCGTTATGGCTGAGGTGCACTTGCAAGACAAGTTACAAATGATACAGTAGGAAAATCACCAACTCTTTCTAGGGAACATTGCCGATGGTGAGTTGCCTCCTCTACCATCTGTGATTTCCATGATTATTTTATATACAAGTTTTTCAGAATTCCGACCTTGAATTTTTTTATCTATTCTGCTTGAAGAGATCCTTAAAAAATAGTATTGGACAACTATTTAGTATTTCTTAGAGGTCATAATTAAGGGGTCCTTCAGGTTTAAAAGACCTTCAGCACCCTTTCTACCCCATCATTTTTCTTTCCCTCTCCACCCCCTCAGCGAGAATATTCATATCACTGAGATGTTGTAAGATAAATTATAGCTGAGAGATATTTAAACTATATCTCTTTTTCTTGCACATAGGAGGATAGTCAAGTTAACATCTGGCAGAGAGAATTACTTGGAAGAATACCATATGCCTTAAACACAGGCTGGGTAAGGTGAAGAAGATGCTGACTGACAGCAGAGAGCATTTTGAGGAACTTGAATAAAGGGAAATGTCCATCTTTTACTGAAGAGATATTTATCAAAAAGAACACACACTGTAAATCCAGGCAAAGTAGAACAGAAGTGAATTCCCTCACCTTTTAGTTGCCAGAAGACTCTTGATATTTTTTTGCCTACAGATGCAAGCTTCCCTTGTGGTTAATTTTGCCTGAGCTGTTCTAAATTTTAACAGCTAACAAATTGTTCCAAACTGAGTGATGAATGCTGCCATTTCATTCCAGTAACTTTAGGATTCAGTTACTGTTTTCTGAGTGGGAAAACATGGTGAAACCATACTGAAAGTCATACCCTATGTCCTAAATTAGCTGCACCTTCATTTCCAGATGAAGTCAAAAGTGCAGGTTATTAAAAAAATATTGCATGACTTAAGTTATTATTGGACAGAAATACCTTGGCTGCTTCTCCCTTTCAGAGATGAAATGCGTGTGAGTCAGAAGCAAGGGAGTCTCAGCAGTAGCCTCTTAAACAGATACAATTGCAATGAGTATGTTATAACTGTGTGGCAATAAAGATCTAAATAATGAAATTTCATTCCTTATAAGTTCCCAGTTGCAATGCAGGGCTAGGCACACCTGTAAATTTAATGTGTTTCTTCTTTTAATAAAAGCATTATCCTTCACAGATATAAATAAAATGCAGTGAATAACTTCAGGACCTAATTTCAGGACCAGATCAACTATTTAATTGATTTCTCCATATAAAATTAATTGCCTTTTCATAACACATGCTTCATGTACTTATAATGCCTTGCCCTTCAGAAAAAAAAAAAAGAGAATTCACAAAGGTTTAGAAACTAAACAACTCCAAGGTAATATGCTTGTAAATCCCAGAATAGCAAAATATTTAGTTATTGACAGCAATTCTTGGCCTTGAAATCTCAGCATTTTAGGCTTATTCACTGTAGGAGCCAGAAGAAATTGGCAAGTAGTTATTGTTCTTTGTTCAGTTTCCATAGCAGGAATAATAACAACTTGTTGGGGATTTTTTATTTTATTTTTTCATCTTTACAAACCTCCTTTTTCCCTTCACAATACTGGAAGTTTCTGGAGATTGTAACCCATCTGCCCCTGAACATACAATTGCTCTGCTCCTGCCAAGGAGGAGTTGTGCTGCAGCAAATATTGTTTGAGTATCTATAGGCATATGCTTGACAATTTTTCATTGCATCATAACGGTCTTGTGTTGTGACGTGGTGAAGTTTACCGTACAAAATAAAATGATACTACTTATGAAACTGTTATGATGCAAACATACCTCTCCCAGACACTAACTAATGTTCCAGTTTCCTTTTCTCCCTTTATTAAAGAAGAATTTTTGTCTGATGTATCACAGAAAGAAGCTTAATGAGACTGTACAGCTTTACAGCCATTCCCAAAATATTATCTGATAAATCTCAAATATTAGCAGCAGTGCGCTCAGTCTGACTTCTACAGCGCATGGCCAGTACTCATCAGCATCGATCCTGTTCCATGTGGAGGTCTGAGGTGAGCCATATCCTACATCTTCTACCAAAAAAAACCCCACCAAAAAATAATCAGGAATCAAACAGCAATCAAAATCACAATTTTTTTCCTGATCTGATCCTTAGTGGGGCAGCCCTGTTTTAGCCTCTCCTGGAGTTTACATGAAAGCACAACTGGACCTGTTGAGGTGGGTCCAGAGGAGGGTCACAAAGATAATCAGAGGACTGGAGCACTTCTATGAGGCCAGGCTGAGACAACAACCCCAGGCTGAGTTGGAGTTGTTCAGCCTGGAGAAGAGAAGGCTCCAGGGAGACCTTATAGTGGCCTTTCAGCCCGTAAAGTGGACCTCCAGGAAAGATGGGGACAGACTTTTATAAGGGCCTGTTGTGATAGGACAAGGGATAATGAGGGTAATCTAAAAGAGGGTAGATTCAGACTAGATACAAGGAAGAATCTACCTTATTCTTCCTTAGATGAGGGTGGTGAAACACTGGCACAGGTTGCCCAGGAGAGTGGGGTGGATTGAGAACTGGTTAGCAGGTAGGTCTCAGAGGGTTGTGATCAGTGGGGCAGAGTCTAGTTGGAGGCCTGTGACTAGTGGTGTTCCTCAGGGGTCAATAGTGGGTCCAGTCCTGTTCAATGTATTCATCAATGACCTGGATGAAGGGATGGAGTGTACCGTCAGCAAGTTTGCTGATGACACAAAACTGGGAAGGGTGCGTGCCACCCTGGAAGGCTGAGCTGCCATTCAGCATGACCTGGACAGGCTGGAGAGTTGGGAAGAGAGAAATCTTAGGCAGTTCAACAAAAGCACATGTAGGGTCCTGCAGCTGGGGAGGAATAACCCCATGCACCAGTACAGGTTGGGGGCTGACCTGCTGGAAAGCAGCTCTGCAGAGAGGGACCTGGGAGTCCTGGTGGACAACAGGATGACCACGAGCCAGCAATGTGCCCTTGTGGCCAAGAAGGCCAATGGCATCCTGGGGTGCATCAAGAGGAGTGTGGCAAGCAGGTGGAGGGAGGTCATCCTCTCCCTCTACTCTGCCTGGTTGAGGCCACATCTGGAGTCCTGTGTCCAGTTCTGGGCTCCCCAGTTTAAGAAGGACAGGGAACTGCTGGAGAGGGTACAGCGAAGGGCCACGAAGATGATTAGCGGGCTGGAGCATCTTTCTTATGAGGAAAGGCTGAGGGAGTTGGGACTTTTTAGTCTGGAGAAGAGAAGACTGAGGGGGGATCTCATCAATGTTGACAAATACTTAAAGGGAGGGGGCCAGTCTTTTTTCAGTGGTGCCCAGTGATAGGACGAGAGGCAATGGGTACAAACTCGAATATAGAAAGTTCCATCTGAACATGAGGAGTAACTTCCTTACTTTTACTTTACTGTGCAGGGCACTGGCACAGGCTGCCTAGAGAAATGGTGGAGTCTCCGACTCTGGAGACATTCCAAACCCGCCTGGATGCCATCCTGTGCAGCCTGCTATAGGTGGAGCTGCTCTGGCAGGGGGTTTGGACCAGATGATCTCTAGATGTCCCTTCCAACCCTTAACATTCTGTGATTCTACCACAGAGAGGTGGTAGGTGTCCCAGCCCTGGGAACACTCTAGGTCAGGTTGGACAGGTCTCTGAGCAACCTGATCTATTAGAAGATGCCCCTGCTCATTGCAGGGGGGTTGGATTAGATGACCCTTAAAGGTCCCTTCTAAGCCAAGTTAGTCTATGATTCTATGATTCTGTAGGTCTCCTCTTTGGCTAACTTTTTTTCATGTTTTTCAGTTTTCATAAAGTCTTTTCCCATATTTTACAGATGAGATGCAAAAACTAAGACCCTGAAATAATTTGTTTTCCAAGGTAGGATGACAATTATAAATCTTTAAATATTACAATTCCCTGACATAAGCTGCACTTCAATTCATATCCAGGTATAATTGAATTGGAGCAGCTAGCTTGTGAAGTGGTCTGTGTAAAAAATGTCACACCCTTTTTAGTAATCATCTAGCCATTTCAAATTTTAAATGGCCAGGGAAAAGATTATATTTGCAGCAGAACCTATAGACTTGTTTCAAATTCCCAAGGCACAGATATTGACTACCAGTTGAAATGCGTCAGGCATGTGGGACGTAGACCTGGAAATGACTGCATGGGAGACTCATGCGCTCTAGTGCTTCAGTTGCCCATGTTTAACCAGCTAAAATGACCCCCTTTTGTCATTCAATTAAAAATGTTTTTTGTGTGAAGAGATAATGAATGTTCTAAAAGTAAAAAAGATCTTCAGCTTACATGTATTCAAAAGCTCCATCTTGTGCAGATAAGTGAATTTTCCATTCTCTCACATATATAGAGATGTGAACTGGGATGGTATGACATGAGAATAATAATGTTCTCAGCCTTGACCTATATAGCATTTCATGAATAGACTTAACATGGTCCACGGTCAGACCACAATTTCTTGTGTGGTGGTCAGCTCTGTCAGCACAGAGTGAAATGCAATAGAGGAACAAGATTTGCAATAGCTACTTAGATTTCAAACCCACTTAGGGATGACCTGTAAGTTAACAGGTAAATAACCAAACCAAAGCTGAAGAAGGGAATAGGATGGACACGTGGATATAAATCCTCTTTCATTTGCAAATAAGGCAGGTGAAGATCTTGTGACAGAATCAGAGAATCACAGAAAGCTAAGGGTTGGAAGGGACCTCTAGAGATCATCTGGTCCAACCCTCCTGCCACAGCAGGTCCACCTACAGCAGGTTGCACAGGATGGCGTCCAGGCGGGTTTGGAATGTCTCCAGAGTTGGAGACTCGACCACCTCTCTGGGCAGCCTGTGCCAGTGCTCTTGTCCTCCTCGAAAACCATCAGACTCAAATCTGCAAACTTCTCACACTGACTAGTGCTTAGGTTAAAGTAGCTAAAGAAATCAACTCCATGTGGATCAAAGGCAAGGACTGCCCTGCATAATTGTGGGAACACAGACTGCAATTTTTAAAAAGATTTTTTATGATTTCATACCTCTGGTATATGTTCAAAACTTAAAACACATTAATAACTATAGCATAACTTATTGATACACAGTATGTGCTTTTCTCAAAGAAGCTTTAAAGTAATTCAAAACGCAAGATTAATTTGTGCAGTTTAAGGACTGGTGAGTACCAGGAGGGACCTTTCCATGAAAGACAAGCTGCTCATATATTCCCTTTGAAAACCTCAGTGGAATCCAAAACACATCCCGCTTCAGTGAGTAATTCCCCTGAAGCTAATGGCTTTATTGACAATTGCAGCTCCATCAATTCTTCTGGTTTGTTTGAAATGGCTCATATAAGCCAAATGCATTATGTTCACTTAAACTGCAAATGTCCTCGTTATATTTGTGTAATAGCCTAGGCAAACACTTGTATACCCAGTAGCCATGGTTTACAAGGGTAACAGGAGAAGGCATTCGGCATCACTAGTTTCAAAGACTCATGCTCTGAGCAAAATCCAAGTAAGAGTTGAATGCTTGTGGAAAGAAGGAAAAGTGAAGCTCAGGTCAAATCTCAAGCACTGTTATTTAACACTGGCAATAGGTAACTCAGGATGTTTCCTGTTCACCTGGAAGGGAACTCTCACTCAAATGAGAAGTCACCAATGTGAGTGAGAGTTCAACAGACTGATCTTTCTCTATTTTCACATCATTGTTGCGACTGTGTACTGTGGAAAATAACCAATGTTTTTTCATTATTCAGGCTGTCAGACCTATGCAACACATTAACTCAGAGGTCTTCTTAACTTACTATTATTCCTTTAAATTCATTTTTTGCTTTCTTTCTGACATCTTTTTCTATCTGCTCAGAGTAGCTTTATTATCATGGGTCATAATGTCAATATGAAAAAAATCCCCTGCAATAAAAAGTCCTCCTTTAACTGTCAGAGTTCAGCAGCCATGGAAGTAATTAAATTTGGACAATGACTGGTCAGATTTCCCCAGCTTGGTCTGATTTCCCCAGCTTCCTCCAATCATCAACCTACAGAGCAAATTCCAGTTCAGAATATCTGACATTCCAGCTCAGGGTTCAAAATTGAGAACTCATCTCAAAACCCTGACAGTCAAGCTGGCCTCTTGCAAAGTGCTGCAGATTCAGAAGACATATGACTATATTGAATAATTTTGTGAATCTCTTGGTGGGAAAAATGAGAAATAGCAAGTGTAAGCTGTTGAATGAGCTGTTCCATCTTAAAGGGAATAGGTGTTTGTAATTAAAATATAAGTACCTAGTCCCCAGTCAGCTGTTCTAGATCAAATTTTAATCTATAAAAACAAGCAAAAAAGGCTGGCATGGAAACCAAACTTTTCCAAAATTTGCTCACAAACTGTGTTTCTTAATGTCTACAGCTTCAGTTTTGAGTGTTTTTTCCGCTTTCATTAGCTGACTGGAGTATTTAATCTATTCATACTTTGTAAACATTGAGGAAAAAATAGTGGAAGAGCAAGCAAAGTTATTTGCATGCATAAACTAAAGATAATTTAACAAATATACAACTTTCCATACTTAGAAATGACATAATTCTGCAAATATTTCTGAAGGTAATCTTATTACCTGCAGTCAATAGGAAGAGAAGCACAAGGCAGTGCTGTGCCTTACCTGGGATGACCCAGCAGGTAAGATAAAGCGCTTGTGAAGACAGCTCATCTTCCTAGTGACCCAACTTGGTCTCCACTTAAACCCGTTTCTTGCTTTGTACTTGTACGTATGGTTTGGGGTTTGCTACTGTGATCACTTTGACCCGCAGCCATGCCAAAAGGAACAGCCTCCGCTTTGCCTTCATGAGCTAAAACAGCCTTCCCAGGGCTGCCCCTGAACCTCCTTGGTGGTTACTGCTCTGCTTCATGGCATATTTCATGCTCAGATGTGGACAGAGTTACAGAAACACAGTAATTTTCATGTTATCATAGGGCTTTTCTCCCATTTATATTTGCCAGCAGTTCCAGTGAAGAAGATAGGATTATATTTTCCCATTTTTTCCAGCGCTTTCCTCTCAAATTAAAATCTTTCTACTGCTGCAAAACACAGCAATAAAACCTCAAACCCTTCACATGACAGGTGCTCTGGAGGTCAGACATCTGGCCCACATATTTCTGTGGCCTCAGTTATAACCTCTGGCAATGAATTTCACCATCAACCATTACAAAGAAGTTGCCCTTACACAAATCAACAAGAAATAGGGGGAATATCCAAAGGGTTGGAGAATTGTTTTAGAGAAGGAAGTGCTGGAGGGCGACAGGGCTAACAGAAGTTGAGAAACAGAGAATAAAAAAGAGAGAAGGAAAAAAGCGAAACAACTCTAAACCACTCCAAAACAAAAGATAGTATTTCTCACCAAGACTCTGAACGGAGATATATGCTCCCTTTGCGTAGTAATGCTCCTCCTGATGAGAAACATATTGATATTTAATAATGCTAATCACAATACAAAGATACAAAGAAGCAGGCTGCCTGTCCTGGCAACATACAATTAGGACTCTGTCCATCACAATCTTTCATTAACATCATGTTGACATCCTCTGCCTTTTAGGACAATTCTAACTGTACATTTACTCTCCCCAGTCCACAGGCCACTGTGATTTCCCCCACTTTCCTGGATGTAGTTCATACCCATGCATGGCCACCCAAAGTAAGTGAGCAGGCAAAATTTAGTGCTAGATCCTGGATCTTCAGTCCACTTTGGCAATTCTCACACACTCAAATGGGCACATTAAAAGCGGCAATTGTCCCACTCACATAAATAAAGATTACGTAAAATTTCAAGAAATGCAGCCAGAAATGCTCTGAGAAGCTGTAGGCACATCACTTTTTCTTTCTAACTTCTACTTTTCAAAAAAAAAAAGAACATAATGGTAAAGCCAAGTGAGCAAACTAAGGCCTTAGGAATTCTGTGAGAAAGTGAAAGATGGAAGAATCTTGCCTTACAGAGTGAATATCTGTAAATTAAGTGCTGCTCTCACTTCTGATCTCATCCTAGATTCTTTTTTAACCAAACTGGAAATCATCCAGTCAATATATTACCTTGGGCAAATCTTCTCATTGCTCTTCCTCTATTTTTTAAAATTTTTTTTTAGAAATCTAAATACATACCTGAGANATCTGTAAATTAAGTGCTGCTCTCACTTCTGATCTCATCCTAGATTCTTTTTTAACCAAACTGGAAATCATCCAGTCAATATATTACCTTGGGCAAATCTTCTCATTGCTCTTCCTCTATTTTTTAAAATTTTTTTTTAGAAATCTAAATACATACCTGAGACTACTTTTTTTTCTGATGGTTGAAGGTTTACATTAGAGAAAATAAACAAACAAAAAAAAAATCCAGCAAGCACTAAGCCATTACAAAGCTACTGAGCTACACTACTATCTAATATGTAGCTCTTGAATAACTGTGAGGTTTATTTGGGGGAAAAAAAAAAAAAAAGATTTAAATCTGAAGGGTTTTTTTAAATTTATAGTTTGTGTCATCTATTCCAAAGCTTATGCAACAGAATACTCAAAGCTGGAAGCCTCTATGCAGCTTTGCTGGGAAGACAAATTAGGTAAATTTATATAGCTTTTTTTATTTTTTAAAACATCATTGATCTCAAAATATTTGGCAAGCTTTCATCAAAACTCGCTAAAAGGCTTACAAGGTTCTCACCAGTTTTTAGAGGTGAAGAAAAAGAATTATTTTGTGACAGATTAAGCCACATTCATAGAATGAGTCATAGCTAGGATCAGAACTCTGAAAATTTGACTCTATTTCCCCATTTTTTCCATTTCTCTACCAAATGTTGCCCACAGGACTTTGTAATATTTGGAGGTTGGTTCTGGCTAAACATTAAATGAGATCTGGGGTGATGATACCTATACTTAAGGAGAACCTTTGTCTCTAGATCACAAAGAAAGAGGGACTATTTCCTATAAACTACATAATGTTCTGCTGGAATCACTTTTTCTTCAAGCAAAATTCCTTTTTGGTATATTGAATGGTGAAATGAAATGTCAAGCTCATCTAGGCTTCAATATGTAGCCTTGTGCTACAGCAATGTGAGGAAAAAGCTGAAGGCTTACTGACAGCAATATAATCTCCCTAATACGGAGATTGATCTAGTCTGCAGGGAAAGGGATGGCTGTGGTGCATACAAATGAAGAAGCAGTGCATTTGGAAAGATTGCAGTGAGTCTCATCTGTCCGTCAGCAAAAGAGTGAGGTTGTTCACTAAATATCAGAGCCTTGAGCTTAAGGAACCACGTACAGGAGGCAAAAAGAAGATAACATGAAAGAAGAGTGGAGAGAAGAAGCAACTATGTTTATCTGTGCATGCTCTGATTAAAACACCATGGAGGAACCATTTCAAGTTCAGTGGATAGACAAGAGAGTCAAGACTGATCAACAAGGGCACAGTTAAGAAACTTTTTTCCTTCATCCTGGTGCTGCCAGGACTGTGAGAAACAGAATGAAACCATAAGATGTTAAAGTATTTCAAATATTATTCTTCTTCCTGTTCTTGGTGGGAATCACCATGAAATGCTTCCTGAAGGTATTAAAAAGCCTATCCATTTGTCTGTATGTTTGGCCAAGTGATTGTAGCCAACAGACTGTCAGCAGACTGAGGAATTTCTTAGCATATTTAGAAACTGTTAAAAAGCCTAACTGTTTCCAACCAGTATACAAAATATGCAGTAGGGGCCATACATATCCTACCTCACTCTTTTTTCAACTACTTCATGACATATTTAATAAGTTTTGGGGTTTTTTTAAATAAATCTTTATCTTTCCGCATATAAAAAATAGAGGATAAGATGTGCAAGTCCCTATAATGACTGCAAAATCATCTGGTCATATCTCTGTCCTTTATCACCCACCAGGCCAGCAGTGAAAAAATGAATTTAATCCCATATATAAGTCATGCAGCTGAACATTTGTGTGTAGCTTGGAAAACTTCAACAGACATTAGACCAGTGTTGCGACGTGCTGACCACACGGCAGCAGGAAACCTGTCACCCAGAGGATGATTCTGTGGGATTCCTCCTTTGATCTAGTTACGGCCTGGCATGCATCTGGTGGTAAGTTAAAGATGGAATGGCTGATGCCACTGAGTACAAAACAGTATTTTTCCCCCAAACACCTCTTTAGGCTGATACTCCTTGCCCATACACAGGGACATTAAGGAAAACAGAAAACAGTTAATGCGAAACTGTAACATATTACTGTAACATTAGCCAGTAACACTGGCTAATTTGGGAATTGAACTTGGCTCCCAGATACGAAGCATAAATTCACAGGCACCTAAAATGAGACTTGACTACCATTTCAGAGTCATCTAGACTCTTATATAGAGACAATTAACTGTGGCAGGGACTGGATGCAGCAACCAGCCCTGAGGAAGGTGTTGAACAGGCAGTTACAGTTGATCCGACAAAAGAGGTAGCTCCCTGCTATCTGGAGCAGTAGCTCCCAACTTCCTAGCGTGCTCTTCCTACAGTACCTAATGAAGCAATCCATCCAGGCCTGAGATCTGCAGTTTCTCAGGATAAGACAACACAGCTGAGGCAATGTGTAATAGGCAGCATGAGACCAGTGGTATACAATAAACTTAAATATTCATGACAGAGGGTGAGGAAAAGAAAGCTGAAGAAGGCTTTTCCTTGAGCATGTAAACCTGTAAATACAGTGGCGCTGCTCACAGACAGCTGCTGTTGCCTGAGAAAACTACATTTGGGATCCATTTTCCCATAATAAAAATGCATTTCCTACTCGTGAGATTTTTCATTTTTACTAGGCAGAGGTGGGTTGTACTTGGTATAGAGTTGAGAGCTCCCAAGAGGTCTCCAATGAGAATGAAAAATTCCTGTCAACCGGTACACACAGGATACTCTCTCCTAAGAGCTGGACACTAAGTGTAGTTCTCAGTTCTCAAACAGTTAACAGCAAACGATTTTAGCAGACGTATATTCAGTGCCCTGTCTATAACTGTCTTTCAGCTTATTGATCATCACCTAGAACACATTGCCGTAAACCATGACGTAAATCCAACAGTAAAAGTATGAGTGAATCCTGCAGTTCCCTGTGAATGGCATGCTTTTTCCACAGTGATTTCCTATTTATTAGACAAAGGAATTTATGACTTCAGAGAGGAAGGTGTTGGGGAATGACATGTGGAATCCCAGTAAACATGTACAGCATAAATCAGACTGGGGATGTTCTGTTACGCTTTCTCCTGGCTCCATCCCCCTTGTCTTTCCCCACCCAAATAAGTCTTATGTGTGTGTTTTTAGTGTGCTCATACTTTCCAGGCAGGGAGAGACAGGCAGCAGAATTTATATGTGTCATCCCCTTTCCAGGTCTGGTCTCATGGTCTTTTATGTGCGACCTGACCCTCACTACCTCTACAGAAGTGGTTATGAGAAATTGTGGCTTCTGACAGTGCTTTCACTTCAGTTCCATTTTATTTGCTGATTTTCTTTGTTATTCAAAGTCTTGTATGTTAAGCTAATCGAGAAGAAACAGAAAAACTGAAACTGCAGAGCACTGATTGTTATTTGGATGCCTATTATTTTCAGCAGGCTTTCCATGTATGTCTTCATTACACTTGTGGAGTCATTTCCTTTTTATTATATCTTTTTCTTGTCTCAATACAAACAATAAATTTCTCTGAGTTTGTACTGATACAAAATAATAAAGAAGTTCACATTGCTGACTTTAAATTATTGAAATTGTCTTGTTCAACCTTGACTGGTGTGTTTTGTAAGGTTTAAAAGTCAAAGCATGTTTTAAACTGTATTACATTCACATTATTATAAAGACTTCTTCACTAAAAATTATGGAAGCTGCTCTTTCCTTCCTGCTATCACCAATGGCCAACACAAATATATATATATGTGTGTGTGTGTTTATATATATATATATGTACACTGTGCTGTTGTACCAGCACAATATGGTTTAAAGCTTAAAAATTGGAATGATTTTTAATTCATCAGCAATAAAAGTAAATACATTTTTAAACTGTTAAAAGTACATATTCATTACCACTTACCAATAGACATTCAGTCATTTTCACATCCATCAGTTTCTAATGGCTTCACAAATGTTTACAACTGAATATCAGCCATAGGCCAAAACCATGACAGGAACTAGGTGAAAATTGAGCAATATGGACAATTGTATGTTACTGCTTGGGCTGGTGACCTTACTTCATTTACTGCAGATTTAGACTGGAATCCAATCTAGTGCAATGCAATTAAAGAACTGCAGAAGCTACTTGCATGAGGTTCCTTCTGAAATGCCTCCATCTCTTCCAGAAAAAGAATGGGACAGACAGTTTCCTTAGTTACTCATCCATTTAAGGTACAAAAGTTCACAGGGATGTGATTCTCAGAAATACCTTTGTGTTTTGTAAACCACTTTTATCAGCTCATTCCATGTGCTTCAGTGCAGCTGTACTTTGAAGTGTCTAATTCTCCCCGGACTGTGTTCAAGGAATCCAAGTATGGAATGATCAAACTTTGGTTTACACTCCATGGGGATGCTGGAGGTGAGTGGAAGGACACCCAGTCTGTTTTTTACTTTATCTGGACCCAACGACTCTAGAAAATCTTACACAAAACTTCACTGAACAATACAGTCCTCTGTCTTCTAGACAGCCTTCTAGCCTTTGTCACACAACTGTTTTTGGTCCTCTTTCAATGAACGATCATATGGTATATTACTCCTAAAAGGAGGATGCTTCAAATACTTGGCAAGTGAAACTGCTTTTTGCAATAGTGTCAAGAAAATGAAAGAGCTGGAAGCAAATTGAAGGTTTCCCAGTTGGGAAAATCTGTACATAAACCCACAAGCATTATGTCACCCCCTGACATGAAACTGCCTCATTACCTGTATTTCCTAAGTGTAACCAAAATAATCATAATAAAAACCCCTTTTTGCCAAACTGAGTTCTATTGTATGCTATCTTCTGATCAGATCTCAGAACTACAGTAACGATATTTATTTTATCTGTAATCTCTAAAGGATGCCCTCATAAGTGAGCGTGTACGACCAGTGGTGAGTTGCAGATACTTTTTACACTGAGTCTTTATTAGACCTTGGAAGAACTCTTTGGCCCTTAGAAGACTTTAAGAAAGTTATTAAGCAGGATCATTATTGCCAAAGGTGAACTGTATGGCTCTAAGTACTGGGAATTATAGATTTTTTTTTCACCGCTTAGATGGATTTATTTTTTTTACATAACTGCAGAAATCAAAAGCACTGAGGTTAAGAAAGTGGTAAAAGTTTGGTTGTCATAACAACTGAGCTCACTGAGTACAGAACCCAGAATAATCTAATTAATATTTCCCATTGTGCAAAACCTTTAGGGTAGTTTTGTTCAACAGTCAAGTAACATTGAGTCAATACCTAAAAAAGATGGAAAATAAAATAATATAGGGGATAAAAATACATGTTAAAGCCAATATCCTAATTTCTAACTCAGACAAAATTCCTTTTGATTTCTGATATCACTGAAGTGTATTAGATTTTAAAAAAATTTATTCTGAGCCCCTGTGCAAAGTTACTTTGGAAACAAAGAACAGAAAATCCTGATACTGTTGGCCTGAGGTTTCATTAAAGAATCAGGTGCTGCTTCCACTGAAATCATGTATTGCTTTACCTGGACAAGGGGTCTTGAATTTAATATTGGTTGGGGGTCTTGAATTTAGTCTTGGCTGGGGGTGTTGTCCCGAGATCAGGTAAATTATGTTGACTATACTGACTTCATTGTAAAAATGCAAATTTACCCTGATAGAAATTGAGTCATCACAAATCTACTTAATCGTGTACCAAATCTTTGCTCAAAGGATAATAAGAAAAACATTTGATTTAAACTGGAATCATTGTTTTCCTGGAATAAAAGGTTGCAAGTATGCCTACAGTTTTCATATAACTTGTTTTGCTCTGTGACACTGTTCCCACTGAAAATTAGCCTAAATTCAGCCACTGGACTCCATGCCAACATCTCCGTTAACCAATAATCCACCTTTAATGATAAACAAAAGAAAAACTGTCTTTGCTTTTCTTCAGTAGGCAATCTAGTAGTGCGTTAAACTGGGTTGTAACACATGCCAGAAATTGTCCTGTTTGCTGTATTTTTTTCGCTCCCTGTTACAAGTGAACATCGCTCCTGCTTGTGACTCTGCTGTGCTGTATATAGAGCAGAGTGGATTTACATGGGGGCAGTTTTCACTGCACTGATAACGCTAGCCAACTTGCACTTCACGCTACGTGACATGGAGCAGCTGAGCCCTCTACAAGAGCTTTATCCCCAACGGAGGAACCCTGAAGAACCCCAAATATTGCATTACGTGCCTACGTTGTCCATTACTCATGACTTTTCCAAACGATGAGCACGCAGGCTGAATTCACTCTGTCTCAGGCAGACTTGTGATGAGGATTTAGTTACTTTTCTTACATAATTTACTTCTTTTCAATAAGTCTTTCTGTGATTGCAGTGGCAGCTAACAATACATAGTGACTCAACGTGGTACCACACAGATGACTCATCAGATCTGCTAAGGCGACTGCCAGTCCATCAAGGTAATGCACATTATCCCTTTCATCATCCCACATAAATAAATACAAATCACTCACTTCCTTATTTTTTCATCCCCTGAATCTGCTTCTGTAAGTCTCTCACTCACAATAACACAGGATGATGTAAATCTTTTTTATTTTGAATTATTTTGTTGCCAAAGACATACTTGCTACTTAAAATCTCAGTATCTCCCTCTGTGTGGTCACTCATGCATCATCTCACCTCATTTCATAGAGGGGAAATAAATTTTTGAGAAAGTAAATGACAACAATTATCTCAGGGGAAAAAAAAGCTATTTGGTACAGGTATATTGTCTATACCTACAGGAACTGCAGATGCATTTGCAGCATAAATGTTTTTCACTGTTTAACACAGTTGAGAAGGAAATAGCATATTCTTTGGTCTTCCCTGGAGGAATATCAGAAAAGTGAACCAGTCACAGGATAGTCTGTCAGACCTACAGCCTAATGACAAGGGCCCAGCAATGATCACAGATGATATTTCTTATTTTCAGCTGACAAGACAGCACATACTTTGAGTTTTTATCACCTTCTGGACAACTGTTTGAGGTGGGTGGATTCTCAGGCTTTTGACATTTATGACAGCAAAACACAGTTACAGAGTGAAAGTAAACTTGAAAGATAATGTTTAAGTGAAAAATTAAGGTTCATTTAGTAGCTTCCGAAATGTACTAGTGGAGGAAAGGAAAGGTAATCACACCTCATTTTTAGAGCTTCTAGGAATATCAGTCAATACTTTAATTCGGAGCAATGCTCTCACACACATACAAGAAAAAGCACAGCACTTGCTGACAAACAAAACCATTTCCATTACTTCCTGAGACATCTCAAGCTTATCTGGCATTTAGCATGGAGAAAAGGCAGTATTTGGAGGGAAGGGGCAAGTACTGTCGTCTTCTGTTTTGGCGTGGTACAGCAAGCCCAGAGACTGCCTACGCAAACCAACCCTCCAGCAGGTTACTCACAGCAAACACCTTTTCTGCACATCAGGCTGGGCTGAATTTTCCGTCGAAACTTTGGTAGTTACGATGAGATCTAAATTCAAGAGAGCTATAAGAAATTCAGAACATTTGTTATATATGGTTGGCAGATCCTGTCCCATCAGTAGGAATAAGTCCTGAGGCTGAGGACGTGGAGGAACCATCTCAAAGACAGGTATTCAGTTTGACTCTTCTTGCCAGTGTAGGAAGAGAAGTCTCTCTTCCCTCCTATTAAGGTAGATGACTTGTTCTTTGCAAATGTGTATCTCCTTCCATTGATTAGAGAGAAATACTAGGCGACTGAATTAAATCTTACATTCGTAGCTGGCTAAAATTCAGTGTGGTAATTCCTGTTCTATTCTTATTGAAAAAAATTGCACTTTACTCCTTTACTTTTCTGTACTTTGCTGATTGACTTGAATTATCACTTTTAGTTGATTTACAGACAGATATTTGATACAAATAGAGTGAATTCACGTTCCTTCTAGAGTATGACAGCTTTGCCATTGCTTTCAGTGAGGACAAGTTTTTATGTATATCTTAGACTCACCTTCAGTAAGGGAAATAGTAGTTTTGCAGTACCAAAGCTAACATGCCTCTCACCTTTTCCCTCATTATTTAATCAGCAAATGGCTTCTATCATAACAGTGTTTGCCATTTACAAAACATTTTAGAAATTTCCTAAATTAACATTTACAGTGTTACGCCTGTTATTCTCTTTATGCCTAATGGATGATAGTAATAGGTGAATTGGCACTATAAAGCAGCTGTAAATGAGGAATTTAGATGACAATTAGTATATATTTAGTGCTATAACAAGTTTGAAGGACATCTTACACAAGTGCACATTTGTATGTGCAGCTGCTAGTACAATAAACCAAGGACCCTATTAATTATTTTTCCAATCTAATTAGGGAACACAAATACTTATTTTATCAACAAAACTGCAGGATAACTCAAAACAGCACAGGTGGATTGAAAACACTGCAGAATTAATTACTTTGGCTTCAGAAAGGTGTCTGTCTCCCCATGCTAGAAGCAAACCAACCAACCCGTTGTGTAACTGATGTTGGTAATTATTATTGAACTTGCTATAAAGCAGAGTGTGCTGTATTACCACTTCATTTTAGAAAGAAGCATGCACATAAAATCTTAAGTTGTTAACATTAGAAGACACTGATCTCTGTTAGAGGACAGGCAGTTGTGTCTGATTACGGAGAGGGCAGATTAGCATCGGTTGGTGCTGCCATCTCAGCGCTGCCATCACCAGTGTCATTCCACTGCCAAAGGAACCAGCTCCATTGCCAGTGTTCATGTACGTAAACATTTGCATGAATTAGGATTTCTTCACACAAACACATGCTGAAGGACTGGGTTATGATCTGCGAGGTAATTCTTATGAATGGTTTGTTAAGAGCCATCATAAACTTTTGGAGTTTCACATCTCACTTTGGCAATTTAAAAGCCAGAGGTTTAAATTAAGCTCATCATCAATGCTATTTTTAGTGTCAGCCAAGGAGAAGCACTTCTGGAAGCTATATACATGCTATCCCGAGCTCTAGGCTTCGAAAGAAAAAATCACTCACTGAAGACACCTATATCTTATCACTGACTGTTGAAGGAGCTTATATGACTTGCTCAGACTAGCTGCCAAGCTATTTGAGAGCTGCTGGTGGGTAAGATGAATCCCTCTCTAAATCAGCAAACATAGAGGGCTAAAACACACATAGTAATTTTTCAGATTTTATTAAGGGAAATTTATATAGATGTTAAATTACAAAACTTGCAACTGAGATTATCTAAAGAGAAGACTGATCAAGGTTTTCTACTGTAACAGAATATTTTCAACTGTTTCTATCTGTGTCCACCTTAATGATGTAAGCTAAAACTTTCCGTGAATATTTTTGAAATTTCAACACAAAAATGATTGACATGTCGAAAATGAAATTTATAACATCATATTCTGTTCTCTATTAAAAAAAAAGTCTTTCAAGACATTTTTAATAAATCCCCATTGCCTTGCCTTCTTTAGGAAAAGCTATGTAATATCCTCCTGTGTTGCTTAGCGTTAGGTATGTGTCATTGACTGCTAACACAAAAATATAGCTAGATTTGCCCAATTTATAAATCTCTATATCAGCAAACTGGGTTTTGACATTTTGCAGCTTTGAGTACTTGCATTTATAACTATGTTACTTTATTAATAGAGTTTTTGCTGCCTCATAAATCAAAATATTGATGGCAGGTTTTATTATTTAAATTATGAAACAATGCAAGTACTAGTGGCTGGTTTTTAGATTTCTTAAGGTAAAATTGTGATGAATATAAATTTCAGACGTGTAATTTCAATGGGATCTACATCACAGACTTTTGAAAGACAGTCAGTCTTGATTTAAAACTACAACAAACGGTGGAGGGTTAGTTTTTGCAATTAATTACCCTTGATTAAACTTTCATGTTTCAATATTAATCAAATTCCTTCAGCTTCATTTTTCAAACATTAGATTTCATTACAGCTTTTTCCATTGGAATATTAACCATTATTACAAATCTCTCCTTGTTGAGGTGCTGTGTTATCCGGTTCATTCAACAACATTAATCTTCAATTCCATGTCCAAAGGTCCTCTTCATGTTTGCAAACTACAGAGCTTGAATGTGTGATGTGGCAAAACCTGCTAATTTTTCTGAAAAAGCTGAATATTCTGTGAATATAGACCGTAGTGTGTCTACAGAGCTAGCTTCAGCACACACCACAAGGCATCATGCTCCAGCAGACTTTTGCATTTGTTACATTTTGTGCTTTCATAAAATTGGACCTTATTTTTCTATTTAAACTTCCCTTTTCAAAATCTTCTGTGTAAATGGCAAATGAGTTATTGTGAGAATTATTTGTGTCTCAGAATCGGCTGTTAAGTCCCATGTATACATTTAAATTATTTTCAGTTAATTACTGAATTACATTGTGTTTTCAAAAATGAAATAAGCTTACAAATCATGAATGATTCTTGACAAAAGAGCATAAAGTAGTACAATAACAAGACTTTACTTGCCAAGGTACCAGTGGAGATCACTTGCTAAACATGGAAGAGACTACATACAAATCAGAAAAGGCCTAGAGAAAAGTAAAGGAGCCAGTGATTCTTTCTTCCCATGTGAGTGTCAGACCACGAGCAACATCCAACAGAGGATGGAGTGGCTCTCCATCTACCGTTCAAATCATCTACCTCTGTATTTAACTCAGTTGATTTTGTGTATTTTATTATGATATATGTTTCTTCATGGTGGCTACTTTCACCTAATTTTGCCTAGGAATTTTTTATTATTTTGTATCTTTCATTTTCAGAGAAAAACAGAGAGTAGGTGACACTGGATTTTGATGTTGCTGACCCCTTGACATAGAGATGATATAATCCATTTTGTAATTCAGGCCTGGGTCCTGGGTCCTAGAAAATAAGTAAATCTCTAAACATAATATTATACAGAGATGTTTCATGAAGCGTAATATTAATTTCATTTTGAAGCAATGAGACACTAAGTCTTATCATTACACCTGAATATGTTGATGTAAGTCAGGTTGAACTAAGGACAAAAAGAGAAGTATTCTTGTCCGATTGACAGCATATCTAGTGATGTTCTACACACGCAGCAGCCAACTCTGACCTGACAGTTTCCTTTTATATGTGAATTTACTTGACAGTTATTAATGTTGACCTCCGCAGGAGTGAGGTTTCCTTTTATTAGATGGAGTTTTATTCTCACCAAAACTTACAACAGTGGGCTTTGACACTTTTCTTTCTTACCTTTAGATTTGACATGACAACTGTATTGTTACTAGCATTTCACTTACTGAAGAAGAAAAAGAATGTTATTTTAACCACAGGTTTAAAACCAGGAGATGCAGTACTTGTAAGTGCGTCTTCCAGTCCTTCCTGACTGTGAGGCACATACAACTTCACAGCAGGAAGCAAGGAAAGCAGCAAGCAGCAAATGGCTAAAAGCCCAGAAATTCAGAAAAACCTAAGTTGGCAGAGATTTCGACATTCATTGCCTATCTATTTTATAAATATCCATTGGAGAGCTGATACATTCTCCAGACATTAAACTATCTGCTATTCGATTTTATATTTATGTCTAAATGAGACTTACATCCGTTAGGGTTACAGTATTACAAAAAATAACCTGAGTGAGAGTGCCATCTCTGCTGCTGAAGAGGTTACTATATTTTTGCCTGTTTTCCTTGTGTGAAAATACTCTGAATGACAGGTCATAGATGCTAGCAATAGGGAACTATTTTTATTAAAATAAGAGGCCAGTGAAAGTGTATAATATTGAAGAAGATAAAAAATGTGGCCCTGTAATTTCCCCTAACCTAAGATTAAAAATAGTCAAATTGCTTTTTTTATTCTACGGCTCAGTCAGAATGAAATATGTCTGTATTGCGGCATGGAGCATTGCTCCAAGAAGATAAAACCAACCACGCTTTGACATCCACACAATTCCATGGTGCTGGAGGTAGCTTTAACAATTTTTTCTTGGATATAACACCGTGCTGATGCAACTGGTTTGTTTCCATTTCTCACAGCTGGCTCTACTGCAGCTCTGTTGAAGTCTCTTGACCGCGCACATTCCTGCGGTGCCTGCAGCTGAGACTTACATGACCAGAGGTGGCCCGGCAGTGACCACTGAAGTCTGATGAGAACAGCGAAAGCCTGGCACATAGGTTCTAGTTTGGTTATTTCCCCCCTTAAAAACTGGAAATTCTTAAATGTTAGATATAGGTCCATGCTTTTTCCATGAATCTTCTGGGTAAATTTGGTGGAAATTTAAAGCAGAAGTCCAGAAAAAAAGAGAGGTAAACCATTTGTTTAATGCTTTTTTCTCCTATTTCTTGGCAAGCCAGACACATGTATGATACTGTATGCTTTAATATTCTAGGAAAAGAACCTCGAACAAAACAGTTACTGTGTACTCTTCTTTAAGAGGTCAGTGCTGCCCGACACGAGTTTACACGTACAGTCGTTGCCCATGCAGGCTGTTTGAGCTCCACTGCCTGCAGAGCCTGTCCTTTCCTCTAGCAGCAGAGAGAAGGACGTTCTGTGAAGGAACCTGTACAGCTTGTCTGTCTGGCTTTGGTGGCATGGCGCGACTGCAAAGGAAACCTTTTTTTGGAAGTCCATGAACCAGTTACTGCCTGAATATCTGGAAGCCCAAACACGTCAACATGCCCGTGACTGCAGTCCAGAGCACAGGGCAAGCCCTGTCAGCCCCAGCTGAGCCCCCGCACCTGATTGCAAAGGTAGGTTGGACATACTGCAAAAGATGCCAGCAATACGGACTGTCACCAAAATTTGGTTTTACTTAAAGGTTGCTTTTCTATGTGTTTTATGCTAAACAAAGCCTAATATTATCATAAGTCACAAATATTTAAAGCAGGCAATCCAAATTTTTTGTTCCCCTTTTTTGTTCAAAAGTAAAAAGAAGAACAGCATATGAGACTGAGATGGAGCTGAAAATGGTGGAAAGTGAAGGATGACAAACAGCATATGTGCTTATTGTGTAGGAAGAGTCAGTATCAATAACATTTGCTGTTTTAATTCCAGTAAGAGAGTAGCGATGCAAACATTATTCAGCATCTGTGGCGCAAAGATATTCTGTGTATCAAAAGAATTACTGGAGAAACATGTTCCTCTCCAAGTTAAACAAGAGGAGAAGCAGAAGTGAAGTGACTTGAGCATGACCGTACTACATTAGGCCAGACACAGGATTACTGTCTGAGTTTTTAAGTACAAGAGTTGTATAGACGCCAGGAGAATCTTTTTTTCACAAACCAAATAATGGTGCAATGCTAAAGAACATAAGAGAGAAGATCACAGCAACATTTTTTCCTCTGTTGCTTGAGCACTTGGCATTGAAAAGATAATAATAGCAAAAACCCACAATCCATCACAACAGTGGAATGTTTCTTGAAAAAAAAAAAAAAAAGTAGTTTAACTGGAGTATTGCCCCAAGTTAATATAAAACTTCTGTAAAGATAGGCAAAGAAATGTGCAGCAGGTGCACAAGAAGAAAAAGTCCCTTTGCTGTGTCTTAACAGCAATCTCAGAAACTCCCCAGTACTGATGATTCTGCACAGAATTCGGGTGAGGACTGATAAGAGTAAAGCTGGCTGACTGAGCAGAGGAGATGGCAGTGGATTAGCAATACAAGAATTCCAACAGGCACAAAGGCGGATTAAAAGGAAATGCTGAGGCATGCACTAAGAGCAATTCTACAGCCCCATTAGCAATTAGAAGATATGGCAAAGATCCTTACCTCAGCAAGATGGAAACACAGCCACGCTAGATAGGGTATAGGGATCCTCTATATTTTGGTGTTTTCAATGGCTTAAACTCTGCTACATTTAATTATACTTTATACACATGATCTTTTAGATCCATTTGTTTGAATAACGTGCTGGCATAGATGACAGCCTTTCTTTTTAACAGGGGAAGGCATCAAGGTTGTGTTGTTCTGCGAAATGATGGTGATACAGATAGACCATTCATCTCCTTTCTTAGTGGAATTTATTCTTTTATTCAGAGTATAGTGCTGAAAGATGAAGCATGATGTAAAAGTATAGAAGAGACGTGAGGTCTATTTCTATCTCTGTCACAGTCTTTCCACACCACCCAGGGATGTACATATTAAAATTCTCAGCAACAAAATGTCATGTAATTTATGGTCCTTTTGCTGTTTCAGAAGAACAGCGGGTTATCTCAAGATCTGAAGTTTAATTTGTACTTTAAAAACACTCAGGGATTCAGTTCTACATGCCTCATTTTCCCCATTTGAAAATGGGAGATGTTACTTTTCCAAAGGAAATAACTGTCTAAATGCTTAAACATTAAGGAACAGAAATGACAAGTAACAAAATGATTTTTTTCTAATATATAGACTTCTATACAACTAATACCTGTAATGTTTTGTATACCAAATACAGAATGCTAGATTTCTTCCTTGTATTGATTGTTAATTATTATTATCTGGAAAAAAAGGGCATTGATATAAACATAATTCAAAGATCCCTGCTGTGAAAAAGTCTAATTTCTGCCTTGTTAACATTCCCCAGAATTAACATCTCTAAAGTGTATTACTGTATGAGGCAATAAAGACAGTCCTAACTCTGCCGTATTTAGGATCAGAATCTTGCATGAAAAATGCAACATAAAAATTCCTGATTCTGATCCAATGGCTACTTCTCTACAGTCAAATTGTTCCTCTTTCAGAGTCTATTTAGGCTTTTTTTTTTTCTAGAAAGGAATTTAAAAATAACCACTTGTGAAACAACACAGGAGATCTTAGTGGGCTATATTTAATGAAAAAGGACCTGTTTGTACATTGGAATGAAACATGTGGAGCTTAAAATGGGAATTTATGTTTAAACTCTCTGAATAATGATATTTAAATACATTTAATGATATTTAAACACATATTTAAACACTTATAATAGCGATTCCTTCAGCAGTTCTCCTTAGCTAACATTTCCATCAAGATGGTCCAATTTTGCTAATCTTTTTACTTTCAAGGTATGAGTATGCAGAAATAATACTTAACTATCAACTGGAAAGACTGTGCATAACTTTGGTTATGACTCGCACTTGATTTTTTAACTGTGTTACAGCTTTTAAGTCTTGTAACTCAGTAAAAGAGTAGAAGAGGTCTAGAAAATATGTCTGATATCATATCATTTACAAAAGTTTATCTACAGTATTTACCAAACTAGTGGCTGGTTTTGCATGGATTTCTTTTAAAGGTCGGAAGACGTTTAAAACATGCCATGCACTCAAAATAATAATAATAAAAAATAAAATTGCAGTCTGCTAATTTAACTTAATTTCAACATTTGTCAGCATAGTTAATTCACAGCTTCTCTTATTTCACATCCTGCTTCATATGAATTTGTCAGGTGAATGTAGTTCTTTTGGTTACCATTTGTGCTGGTTATTAAATTAGCACACACTGTTTCACACGAAGTTTTTCTCAGTGCCAGCACATGTTTTCAACTCCAATTTTGTGTCTGAGAGTTTTTAACGATGTTGCCAGAGTTCTATATAAAATATTTAATCACTGAAAGTATCGAAATAAAATTGATTCTCTGTTGGGCTGTTATTAGCATTAGTGCTCCTGAGCTAAAAGGAGATGCTGCGGCACATATTTTCACAGTGAGCTAGATGGCATTTTAATCTTGCAGTCACACTGAGTATAATTGGAGACAGGTGGTTAAAGCTCCACATTCTACTTCAAAAATGTAATGTTCTCTCCATTCAGATATGCCTAATAAAGTCTTAAATTCATCCTGCTACATTTTGCCAACTGAACTTTGCAAAACGGAAGGC
This sequence comes from Chionis minor, assembly GCA_013398295.1. Classification (NCBI taxonomy): domain Eukaryota; kingdom Metazoa; phylum Chordata; class Aves; order Charadriiformes; family Chionidae; genus Chionis; species Chionis minor. Next base: position 226,127 of record VZSF01010867.1, on the reverse strand, counting down.
AACATACGGTGTAAAGCCTGTGTATTCATTTTGCTAAATCCACATGGATTTCAGGTGGTTTAGGATTATACAATGCATGCTTACAGTATTATGTACCATAGACTTTAAGACAGAAAACACCACAGTGGCCATCTATTCCCATCCCCAGTTTTTCAATGGCCACAGTATTTCAGGCAGTCATTTTTGCAGTGGAGAGACAATTACTGCATCTTGCAGATGCAAAGCTAATTCTGGGGAGGATGCTATTTTGCTTAGAGAATTTTGGCCTGTATTTTATTCAGTGGACAATTAAAAATGAAACATGTATAAGACCATTCATAAAAAGAATACGAAACTACACATCTCAGGGATTTTAAACACCAGTAAGAATACGATTTTAGACTTAATATTATATAGCCAAAATCTGCATGGTTTTGCATTGATTCATCAGATACAATGTCGTGCATCTAACACTGCTCCCTGGCAGACAGCATGAATGACTGATCTGATCTTATGTCCTTAACTAAAAAATGTCTTAAGATCAGACATCTGGGTGAAGAATGCTTCCTGTCCTGTGCAGTAACATCAAGAAACATTTTGAGGCAACACTTGCCAATTTTTGGATTCTGTAACTGGAATTTTTTGAAATGACTTAACAAGGGAGGCCCTGTCCTGCATATTATTGTTAGACTAAAGCCATCTGTTTCTCATAGACGCAATCAGAGAGGTATAAAACCAGACTCAAATAATTTAAATCTCAAACGTGAAAAATTATTTGCATTTTAAACTCCACCGTATTTGTTTTCAAAGACCTGCTTTCAATAATCCAGCTTCCTGGACTAGACATGTCTAGTAACTAGGAATTTATTTACCGAAGTCAGCCGGGACCTCTTCTAGAAAGAGATTGTAGGAAAAGTTAGCAAACTCTCATATGATTAAGCTGGCTGCAAAATTCACTGCAGGGATCTAATTTTAAAACAACACATACTGCTCCCAACTTTTGTATCATAAACTATGATTTAAAAAACTTGTTCTGAAGAAAAAGAGACATGTCGAATTCCCTCTTCAACCTTGAAGGGATTCAAATCCAGAATACTTCTGTCACAGGTAACACTCCTGATCAAAAGCCTAATGTTTGGGTCAGGCAAGGACGCTGGCAGAACCACTTAGGCAGGATTATTGCCCAAACCTTATGGACAAGTTCTGCAACAAGGTACAAGGTGTGCTTGGAGTCTCCCATTCTGGCTTAGAAGGTCTGTGGTATGAGTAGGGGGTAAGGCTGTATTCAAGAACAGTTGGTTCGTTCACAGTTGTCCTATTGCAATCTTAATGTCCCACTGTGCAGCGACACGTTACTTTTTTTTTTCCTGTGTCACACATATGAGTAATTCTTTTTGCTGTACAACTGACCATTTTTAGTGGGAGGGAGACAGGATAACCCTCTCTGTTTTTTCTTTCCAGAATGACCTGAGGGAAGCCTACACGTTAGAAGAAGCAGAGCTGTCTATTTCAGTTTTCTTAGTGATAACGAAGGTTTTACACTCACCATTTTTCTTTTAAAGAAAACGTTTTATGAAATAATTAGTATATCTTCAAATAAGATAGCCGTCACTTTTTAAAACAGCAAGGACTTTCTAGTCCTTATGTCTTATTACTATATGACAGAAGAGAACAGATTTCAGTTTCTTACCAGTTCCCAGGGTTTTTTAATGGCTGGAATATCTTGGACAGCATTTTTGAGGCACCTCAGCCTTTTGAAAAGGGAGTCTGTGGCCACGTCTCTATTAGAACCCAAAACATACTGCTGAGTTGCTAACAGAGTCCGTGGCCTGTCCATGTTCAGAGACTGTGGCGTGTCGGAACTCACGTTGCTTCCAAACAATGCTTTGTCACACCTCAGGGGTGAGGAGGGACCAAGGAACATCCAAAAAAAGCAGACTGGAAGCAGCCATAGCCACCTGAATGCAAGCCATGCTGCGCCAGTTAGACAAAGGGATAGAGGTGCTCCCTGTCCTATTTTCTTGGTATAGAAATGCAGACGGGTGCCTACTTCTGGGCAACAGATTTCTTTCAAGGTGGCCAAGATCCAGAATTCAGTGTATGTCATTTTAATTAGTCCATGTCCTTTGGCACGTTGAGCACAACTTCAGCCCAGTGAATAGGTAGGTTCCACGAAGGAGGATGAGCTTGCATCATGCCTGTACAGCCTTGTGCCTTCATGTATTATGCTGATGACAAAAAATCCTTGCTCAAGTCCTTTTATGCTGAGAAATGATGATTAGCACCAATTATCTGAAATTGGTGGATTCATGTACTGATTACCGCACTGCTCAGTATATCTCTAATGAAAGCCTGCTTCAGCAAATTGATTAAAGCAATCTTTTTAGGCTTCCTAAAGATTTACAATGAAAAAACAAACAAACAAACAAACAAAAGCCAATTAGTTTTAACTCTCACTGGAAACACTTTTATCTAAAAACTTGCTTACTGGCAGCAAGTAATCTGTGCAGTAAAAACGACATAGATAGCTCCTTACTAAATTTGTTTCAAGGCTGTTCGTGTATACTCGGCTTGTCAGTTCCATAAGGACTCAACCTTTTATAAGATATGCACACAAATAATTTCTAAGACAGACGTATGATTTTTGTCTTCAGAGAGGTCAAAACCAAGCCTAAGTAGCTTTTAATGTGGGGGTTTTTATGAAAAATACTTAATTTTTTTTTTTTTTTAAACTCGGAAATTAAAGAGAACAACTAAAACTTATTTTGATATGAAAAAGCTCCCTAGGCATTTTATCTCCTAGAGAAACTAAACATGATCTTGGTAGTCTTTGGAGCTCTAGAATAAACAGAGAAGCAATTCGTAGGTAATCTTCCAGCCATCAAGTACTTCACACAGAGACACTAGAAGGTCTGCCTACATATTCCTGTGCTACCTATGGGATGGACACTGGTGCCTCACCCTTGGCAAAAGCCAACAGACAATAAGATGGGTCACACAGCTGAGGAAGACTCTTAAGATCTCTTTTAGAAAAGGAACTCTGCTCCCACTGATTTATATTGTTTAATTTAGGTAGCATATTTTTGACTTTATCATTTTGAATTAAAATTTGCATCACTGAGATATAGAAATAGTATATCTTACATAAAAAAAATAAATAAATATGTCATTATTTCATCTCAAAAATACAGACATGGCTTTCAACGCTAAACGAGATGAAAATTTGCTACTTTTGTTTTCTTGTCAAATGTTAAAATAAACATATTCCATCAAAACACATTGCCATTTTAAATCTGGCAGGACCGTATTTTGATTAAAGATTTGCTACATCAAATAAATGCTCATTTAGGTCTCAGCACCTAGCTTTGTTTAAATTCTCAGACCTAGTTGAAATTGTAGGGGTATTAAACCACTACGTTGATTGATGACAGCTGATATGGCTTCACTAAAGGCAAATAGTGCCTGACACATTTGGTGGTCTTCTACGAGGGTGTTACAGCATTGGTGAATAAGGGAAGAGCAATTAACGTCATCTCCCCGGAATTGTGCAAAGCAATTGACACTGTCCCGCACGATGTCCTTGTCTCTAAATTGGAGAGACATGGATTTGATGGATGGACCACTCAGTGGATAAGGAATTGGCAGGATGGCCGCACTCAGAGACTTGCAGTGAAGAACTCAATGTCCAAGTGGTGACTAGTGATGACTGGTGTTCCTCAGTGGCTAGTACTGGGACCAGTGCTGTTCATCATCTTTGTCGGTGACATGGACAGTGGGATTGAGTGCACTCTCAACAAGTTTACCAATGACACCAAGCTGTGTGGCGCAGTCAACACACTGGAGGGAAGGGACGCCATCCAGAGGGACCTGGACAGGCTTGAGAGGTGGGCCCATGCCAACCTCATGAAATTCAATCAGCTCAAGTGCAAGGTCCTGTATGTGGGCTGGGGTAACGCCAAGCACAAATACAGGCTGGGTGGAGAATGGATTGAGAGCAGCCCTGAGGAGAAGGACTTGGGGGTGTTGGTAGATAAGAAGCTCAACGCCGTCTACCTTCAATTACATCAGTCATAAAATACAACTAAGTCACTATGTCCCATTAAGAACAGAAAGTTTATAGAAAATTTATTTTCTTCATCTTTTCTATTTTATAACCCTAAAGATCAGGAAGGACATATTCTGTCATTTTGTAAAAATAAAAATAAAGGGAATGTTTCCAGCTCAAAGCTTATGCTTAACTTAGGAAACTTCTTTCACAGTACAGATGCACAACAGCAAATACAGTGAAAATAACCTCCTTGTTCTTAACTTTATTGAATTATATTTCAAAATTCTAAAACACTGATGTTATCTTCAATCTAACTATTAATGTGAGAATATAAATCCAAACCAAAATCCTTTTATGAAGCCAGGTCCTAAATTCCTATTCTTCCCTCAGGATATCCATAAGTTCCTACTCATAAAATACATGCATAATCTTGACCACTGTCCTTATAATGACCTTAGTATCTTCCATTTAAGGTTCTTACGAAATTCAATTATGACTCATCCACATATTCAAATTTTGTATTGCTACAGGATGCATAGGATGCAATAGTATTAGTACCCCACCACCACCACCTGAAATTAGCAAAATAAGGTATGGAGAAGATATTATAGGATTGGCTAACAGAACTCAGAGCTCACGATTTTCTGTTATGGGTTTTAAATCATATGTGAGTTCTCATTCAATGAACTTCCAGTTCCAATGATAAATAAAACATTACCCCTAATATATTTTGTGATCCTAAGAGACTATGTGAACAATCTTTTCTCTACAAATGTTCCTAATATCTATGTTATTCACCTGAGACATTGTGGCTAACACTGTTAGGAATGATGCTATCTAAAGAGGCTTTATTATGTTTCTACTTATTAGAAATTTGCAGTCAGTGATGCTATCTTAAAAGGCTTAATTATGTTTATATTCATTAGAATTTTGCAAAAGTAGCTCTTCTCCAATTTCTAACAACTGACAAATTTTATTATTATTTTTCATCCAGAGGTCTGCCTCATCAAGGTCAAAGCCCTTGCAGAGTCATACTGTTTAGCCCGTTCTCTGGAGGTGCCACTAGATGATCATTTGGATAAGTCTCGTAGTCCAGAAGGAACCGTAGCCAATCTTTTACCCCTGAGACTTTCTCCTAAGTGCAAATAATAATACTGTTCTGACTCTAACATTGCTTACACATGAATAGCTTCTAAACATAATATTTTAACCTTTAATGCTGATAGACAACAAATAAGCAGCACATTACACTGTGCACAATGTCATTACACATCCCTGCAAATTTCTTCATAACTTGCTCCATAATTGTACTTTGGAATATAACTTTCACTTAAAAGTTTGAAAATCTAGGATTCTGTAACAACTTCAGTATGTGCCACCTCTTCTGTAACCCCCTTCTCACTCCCACTTGTGATTGATAGCACCCGGGCCAGTTGCAGAAACTATTCAAGAGGAACAGCAATATCAGAGAGACAGTTTCATTTTACTGCCTGGAAAAAAAGCAGGGAGTTACGCAGTCCATTAACTTTCTTCAGGACACCAGTGATTATTCGGTCCTCATTTTGGGGATACCTATGCTGACTACCAGGATAGCAGTGGTAACTACTAACAATATACTTTATTTTGCAGCAGCTGAGAAGGAAAAGTAGAAAGAAGAAAGATTAAAAGAAGAAAGAATGATTTAACTTTATACTTTGTGACTATCTTCAGCCAGAAGTAACATTCTCTCATCTAAACATTGGGAAGAAAACCCAGGATCATGTATTCATTTGTTAGGAGGAGATGCTGGGAAAAGTAGTTGTCACAGCCAAAAATGTAGGGATCCAAAATAAAGAATACGGGGTTTTACCAGTCCTTTGATTTATAGAAAAGCCCCCTTCTTTGCCAAGTACCAAAAATTCCTGATGTCAGAATCCTCATCTTTCTCATGGATATTAATAACAATTTACATAATATTATTTAAAAAAGATCACATTTGGGGCCTTTCAGGAAAGGAGAACCTCAACTATTTCCTATGGAACTGACAAAATATCCAGTTTCTCTACTGAGATACCTAAGCAGTCCTACAGCATTAGCAATAGAAATCAAGTTTAATATGAAAATAAGCATCCAGAGCTAAGGGACTGGGAGCAGTTAGCTGTGATTTCCTGGAGGAGGAAGTTTGAGTTTAAGGTTCAATAAAAGACAATACACATTATTACCAGCTTTTCCTACATTCAAAATTTCTGAGGAAGTCTGTCTGACCCATGCATTATCTTGATACAGAATAACTGTACTGACAAAGATAGAGCCCTCAGTGAATGGAATCAAGTTATCTAGAAAAAGATGGAGTTGCAACTGGCCCGTCCGTTATGACATACATTGGAACTTGTGATGGTCTCATATCAGGAGGAACAGCCCTCCCTCCACAATGGCCAAGGAACTGAATGAAAATTAAAAGTCAAAGCTCTAAATTAATTATTAAAATGTCCAATAACAGAATTCTTTGGGGTATGTCTGCTGCAATAGAACATCAAAACTCACACCAAGTACTACTTACGGTGAATTATTTTGGTTAAATGCATGGTCAATTGATGTGAAAGAGTTCACAGACTGCTTAGGGTGTGTTCCGAAAAACGGAGGTATTTACACAAAACTCAAGAAAAATTATAGCCTATGCACTTAGTATACAACCTATAAATTTAGTGTTATAGTCTGTCCAGATAGCCTTTTTCTTTAGGATGTGAGGGATTCTCTTCAAGATGCAACAAATGAAGAAACTAATGCTAGAAAGAGAAATACATTTTAAACATCAAAGCAAGTTAGAGCTCCAGTCAAGGAAACTCAGAGAATGTAAGTTAATTGGAACTAGTTCTGCAGTCTCTGAGCAAAGTACAATTTACCCTAAATTACCCCAAAATAATTTCTTAATGGTAAGAAGCAATTTTGGTATGATTTCAATGCAATATGTACTCCCTAGGCATTTTAGACTAGTTCTAGTTTTCTCTAATTAAAGCAATGTGTTTTCTTAATTATATTTTATATAACTAATTAAAAAAGTACATCTCTTGCATGGTGATACAGACAATACATTTGGTGTAAAGGCATATAGCCTAAGCTAACAAAAATTTCAAGTGTTAACCCAAAATTTAATCAGTAAAATTTAAAGCAAAGTGAAAAAAACATATTGCCTCATTACTGAAAATGCTAATAATGTCTATGCAATAATATACTTTTACTTCCAAAAAACATAATTCAGCCATATCCACAGCTCTGTTTGAGAGTTGCGTTTTTTATATATAAAGGAGCATTGCTAAAACAATATATAAAGTAGTAAAGCTAAAAGAAGACACCAACAACAATTATATCAGATTTTCATTGCCTGCCTTATAGAAACTTACAGAGATTTCCCCATTGGGTTTTTCATTTGCACAATTGGAAAAACCTGTCTCAACTTGAAGAATCATCACCAAAAGTTTTAAATCAAATTGGGAAAAATACAGATCACCATCATCTGCTCATCCAGGAATTTTCACTGAAATAGCAAATCCCGTATGAGAGAGCTTGCTTGAATCAGCCACCCTGGGACCCCCACCCTGCCCAGAGCCCAGGACACCATGTCCACTCGCCAGGGCTCCCATCACCCTGCCCAGAGCCCAGGAAACCATGTCCGCTCCCCAGGGCTCCCATCACCCTGCCCACAGACCAGGACACCATGTCCACTCGCCAGGGCTCCCATCACCCTGCCCAGAGCCCAGGACACCATGTCCACTCGCCAGGGCTCCCATCACCCTGCCCACAGACCAGGACACCATGTCCACTTGCCAGGGCTCTCTCCACCCTGCCCAGAGCCCAGGACACCATGTCCTCTCCCCAGGACCCCATGTCTGCTCCCCAGGGCTCCCATCACCCTGCCTAGAGCCCAGGACACCATGTCCACTCGCCAGGGCTCCCATCACCCTGCCCACAGACCAGGACACCATGTCTGCTCCCCAGGGCTCTCTCCACCCTGCCCAGAGCCCAGGACACCATGTCCTCTCCCCAGGACCCCATGTCTGCTCCCCAGGGCTCCCATCGCCCTGCCCACAGACCAGGACACCATGTCCACTCGCCAGGGCTCCCATCACCCTGCCCAGAGCCCAGGAAACCATGTCCGCTCCCCAGGGCTCCCATCACCCTGCCCACAGCCCAGGACACCATGTCATGCTCGGGGCTGGGGCTGCCACCAGAGCCCCGCTGCTGGCCGGGGGTGGCATAGCCCCTGCCTGCCATGCCCTGCTGCCCTGGGGAATCCCTCATGGCCGTTGGCCCCAGTGAGCCACTAACCCACGGCCCACACCAAGGGCTGGGACTTTGAGTGCGATCTCCACCGCGTGCAGCACAGACACCGCCCGTAACACGGGGCAGGGCTACAGCGGCTTCACTCGGGTGTTGCAGCATCAAAAAAAATACCTTATCATCTTCCCTCTCCGCCCTTCCCGCCCCGGTTTTGTGCCTAGCGCTGTTTGCCGAGCGCGGCGCCAGCACAGTCTCGTTGACATATGCTCAATCTGCTCCTAACGCGCTGCTCTTTTCTAACGCAGCCTGAGCTCCCCAGTGCGATTGCATCACCCTCTCCCAGCCAGGTCCGCGCATGGAAGGCACAACAGCCTATTCCAAAGAAGGAGAAATATCGAAATCCTGCGTCTCTCATCACCTGGTGCTGACACATTCAAATTAAAAAAGTTCCTAAGGAGACCTGCGAAAAGGTCTGGATTTAAAAGATTGAGAGAGGTTGATGAAAAAGGTCGAGATGGTAGCCCAGAGCCAATCCCTGCTAAGAGTAAGATACGATTTCAGAAAACATCTCTTTGCAACTTAAGGTGCCATCCTGGCAGCCATGACTGGGTATGCATTTACTTCTTTGTGAATCTATATGCAGTTTTTAAGATAAAATTTATCTCTTCGGACATCTTCCAAGCATAAAGCAGAAAAATCTGAAAAGCACAGTAGGTCAGAAGTGTTAAGAATATCATGGAGCATTAACAAAGTAAGGTTAGTGAAAATTTAAATGTGCCAACGGAGTAAAATGCAGCCTGACTAAAGACAGAAATAAGAAGAAAGAATATGTATAATTTTCACTAATAGGCTAGATCAAATATAGACTTTATGCAACTGAAGTGAAATTTGTTTCCGCAGACCCATCTGATACCGGGGGAAATCAGATAGTGAAAATGCTCATGGCAGTTTTCTTCACTCATCTGAGCAGAACACAGCAGCTGTGTTATCAAATTTATCATCTGGCAACCTATAATATATTCAGATTTCTGAAGCAAGTGTGCACGTCCCCAGTAAATTTAATTAAATTAAATGTTTGCTTGATCATAACTTTATGAAGATAGCAATTAGAGGTCAGTGGGTGAGGTAATTAAAGGCATTTTTGGTTGCCACATTTATTTTTGAGGGAAGAAAGTAGTCTTACAAATCTAGCAGCACAGGACACAGTTTTAGATTGCAGTTTAATGAAAGAAACAACCTTTAGCTCTACGTGCCTCTTGAGTAGAAAGGAGATGGTAACTGATTAATATTAATTTATATAGTTTGCGTTAGCTGCAGAAAACTGTGTAGTGCAAGACTACCAATTATATTTGTAGTGACACAGCAGAGCAGGGGTTAGAGGTGGCTACTCCTCTAAAGAGCAAACTCACAGGGTTGCAAATATGCTGCCATCAGAAGTAGCAATCACCAGCCTTCCCCTGCTAATTGCTGTTGCCTTTTCCTCCTCCTCCTGCCCCCTTTGCCTCCTGTTGCTGCCTTTGCTGACCTGAGAGCTGAACAGTTTGTATTAGCATGCCTTTTGGTGCTTGGGTCAGAAAAAGATTAAAAAATAAACAGATCTTTGCTAGCTCATCTTATTTTGACTGCAGCCGTGTAGGAACCATTCAGAGGATTAGGAGGAGGTGAATTCCACAGGGTCTGGGTGAGGGCAGTAATTTGTAAAGCTGCTGGGACTAATTGGGGGTCTCCCCTTGGCAAACATTCTTATGGACTGGCTCCTCTCAGCCTGAAGTCTCTTCTATGAAGCTTGGTTCAGACATGATAGCTTTTATTTCCCCCCCTCCCTCCCCCCCCCTTTTTTTTCCTTTTTTCTTTTTTCTTTTTAATGCAGAAGTAAGAAATTTAAAAAATAGTTTGGTTTTACCCCAAAAATTCTGAGAAAAAGAAAAAAATTGTTCATTGCAAATTACCTGTGCAGAAACATGCAATGTTCATCAACTCTGCTTTTGTAAATCAGGTTCATGTTCTATAAATAATCTGGACATTTCCATAAATAAATCCTGGATAATACAATAAAACTGCCACTAAGCATAATGTGATAGAGTCTCAGAGCTGTCTTACATAAGACTTCATGTTAGTAATATACGCCATCCTAAAATCCATAGGAAAGATATGTCTTAATTTTTACTAAAGAATTAAACAATTCTGAGAATACACAAGATTTTATTTTTCTTATCAGGAAGGAATAAGTACAATAATATCCAGCCACTTGTTGACTAATAACTAGTAACTTGAGAGATGTGAGTTTCAAGGAGTTCACAGGGCTGCAAGAGAAAAAACACAGTTACAGAATCATAGAATCATAGAATTGGAAGGGACATTTAAAGGTCATCTAGTCCACCCCCCTGCAATGAGCAGGGACATCTTCAACTAGATCAGGTTGCTCAGAGCCCCGTCCAACCTGACCTGGAACGTTTCCAGGGATGGGACATCTCCCACGTCTCTGGGAAATCCATTCTAGCATTTCACCACCATCATCATAAAAAATGTCTCCCTTCTACCTAGTCTAAATCTACCCTCTTTAGTTTAAAGCCATCACCCCTTGTCCTATTGCAACAGACCCTGCTAAAAAGTCTGTCTCCATCTTTCCTGTCAGCTCCCTTAAAGAGGTGAAAGGCTGCCATAAGGTCTCCCTGGAGTCTTCTCTTCCCCAGCTTTCTCAGCCTGTTCTCATAGGAGAGGTGCTCCAGCCCTCTGATCATCTTCGTGGCTCTCCTCTGGACCTGCTTCAACAGGTCTATGTCTTTCCTGTGCTGAGGGCTCCAGAGCTGGACCCCAATACTCCAGGTGGGGTCTCATGAGAGTGGAGCAGAGGGGCAGAATCATCTTCCTTGACCTGCTGGCCACATGGACTTATGGAAGTGCATTTAATTGTACTTATGGAAGTGCAGTTTTTATTTCTTCCACATAAATCAAATGGAACTGATTTCATCCCTGTCACCTTGTAAGTTCTCTGTCTTGGGGAAAGCTACACACAATTAAAACAAAAAAATAGGAGGAACATGAACCAGGCTCACAGACTTTATGTAATGCATGCAAAGGGAAAAGCAAGAAAGAAACAGAAAGCACAAATACAAAGATTTTAGAACTCTTCAATCTTTTTTCTTTAATAATATGTGCTATGATATATAGGATTGAAAAGGAAAATATAGAAGAAAGGAGTCAGCGGAGGAGGATTTCTTACGTGACTGACTGATAGAGGCATCTTTCAGTGTAACCTCACTCTGATGACGCTGGAGACAAGAGGTATCCATCTAAACGCATTTTGTTCTGTAAATAATGTCCTGATCTACACCGCTTTCACTCCTTCCACAAAGTACACAATCTAGAAGAAAGTAGTCTCAAACTCGCTGGCCTTCATGAACTTCAGTATGTATTCAGGCCTCTGACTCAAATTACGTACTTCAACGATTTCCTGATGAGGGGTATTGCCTGGTCAAAGCCCTGGTGAGTCTTTCTCCTTCTCAGTCAAGCATGCGTGGCAGTTGAATGCTGTCCTCTTTTCCCCAGGTGGTGCATCGGTAAATCCTTTTGCACTGTTACGCCGTTGGAAAGCTCTGGGTTCTGCCTAAGGACCTTCTGCGTTAATGAGGTATCGAAGGAAAGCACATAGGAACACAGGCGTATTTATGCAAGGTGTTTTGCAGGGGGCCATAGGGCATGACAATTATCTATCCAAATTAAGGCTCTATTATCTGGATATCTTCAGCCAGCTGAGCGAGGGAAGATGATTATCTCAGAGTCAGGAATCACCTTTTAAATGGGACTTCCTTGCATGTGGTCATTAGTACTGCAGCGTCTCAAATTATGTGGTATGGGTCCAGGAATGAGTTGCCTCTCACCTAACTTCAGACATCTGCTAGTTTAGATGAATTGCCATCAGAAAGGTCTGTTTCTCTCCACTCACTTTAAAGGTAAATAAATCTGTTTAGACTTCAATATGCAATAGCAGATATTTATTTGTTGATAGGACCTTTATTAATTTTTGTGGGTTAACTAGTGATTTGAGGACTGAAAACTGTAACTAAAACTGAGTTAAACACTGTATGGGTTTGCATGGTGAATTTTTGGTAACGGGGGAGCTACAGGAGTGGCTTCTGTGAGAAGTTGCCAGAAGCTTCCCCTGTGTGTTGGTGGCAACACTTCTGGGGTAACATATTTAAGAAGGGGGAGGAAAAAAAAACCCAAAACCTGCGGGGCAGCAGCCAGAGAGAGGAGTGAGAACATGAGAGCAACAACTCTGCAGACACCAAGGTCAGTGAAGAAGGAGGAGGAGGTGCTCCAGGCACCAGAGCAGGGATTCCCCTGCAGCTTATGGTCAATGCTATGGGGAGGCAGGCTGTCCCCTGCAGCCCATGGGAGGCCATGGTGGAGCAGATAACCGCTACAGCCCATGGAGGACCCCACGTCAGAGCAGGTGGATGTCCAAAAGATTCTGTGACCCCATGGGGGACCCACGCTAGAGCAGTCTGTTCCTAAAGGACTGCACCCTGTGGAAGGCACCCACGCTGCAGCAGTTCGTGAAGAACTGCAGTCCGTGGGAAGGACCTACACTGGAGAAATTTGTGGAGGACTGTCTCCTGTGGGAGGGACCCTACACTGGAGCAGGGGAAGAGTGTGAGGAGTCCTTCCCCTGAGGAGGAAGGGGCAGCAGAGATGATGTGTGATGAACCGACCACAAACCCCATTCCCTGTGCCCCTGCACTGCCTGGGGGAAGTAAGGAGAGAAAATCAGGAAAAGGGAGGGGTGGGGGGAAGGTGTTAAAAGATTTGGGTGTGTTTCTTATTATCTTACTCTGATTTGATTGGCAATAGATACATTCTTTTTTCCCAAAATTGAGTCTGTTTTGCCCATGACAGTAATTGCTGAGTGATCCCCCTGTCCTTGTCTTGACCCACAAGCCTTTCATTAGATCTTCTCTCCCACATCCTGTTGCAGAGGGGACTGATAGAGCGGTTTGGTGGGCACTTGGTGTCCGGCCAGAGTCAACCCACCACAAACAGAAAAAAACTAACGCAGTAAAGCTGGACCACTGATCTGAGGGATTTCTCAGTCAGAACTCTCTTCTTTACTCTTTTCTCTCAAATATGCATAGGCATTTTACTTCAAAATAAACCAAAACAACAATGTGGGGGTCTTGCTTTCAAGTGTAGTAGCTGATGGGGGGTGGAGAGGAGGGAGGTGGACACATTAAGTTGTTCCATTTTCCTCCATATTTACAGCACCCTCAAATTGTAAAGATTAATCTTAAAATTTTCAGAATTTGTGTTTTTCTGAAGGCAATATGGAACATTATCATGCACATTTAGGATAAATGAACCAAATAGCCTGCAGACCTACTGTGGACCTTATAAGTGATTCGTTTTGCTGGAGTTCAAAACACTGCCTTTCGGTTTATTGAAATGCTAATGAAATTTTGATTATAATAAAAAAATACCACTTTCCCTCTAAAACATTACTAATGCCATTTCAGAGATTAATGTTGCAAGCAGAATGCTTCATTTTTCATTAATCTACTAGTTCACTACTAAATTTATTTATAAATCTCTCCATCCAGTTTATATCTCATTGCTCCACTGAATTTAAATTCTATCTAAAATTTATGACAGCAGAAGTATATTACTACAATTAAAATATCAATAAAACAAACAATAGCATGATTTTCACTGTTGTTTATACCATGCTGGCAAGATACAAGGATTATAGTGAGCATGGGCCATTTTATGATTTAACTGTGGATGGGGAGAATCCAGCCACAGTGTTTGAATAGAAAGATTTGATAACTTTAATCAACACAACTAGACCAAAAGCAAAATGGATACTGAATCACATTAATCATGAAATTAATTTTCATTAATACAGTACCCTTTTTCCCCATTCCTGTCACGGGTAGGCCACGTACTGAGGATTAGTTTTGTTGCCCTTCCTGTATCACCTCTTGTTCTGCAGTCACCATCATAGCACCTGAGTTCCTGCCAGTAGTTCTTTAAGCAACCTAACTACCATTTGCCACATATTTTTCTCCATGCTCTAGGCAGAAGAAATGTAGCTGGCAGCGTGCTTTGTTTGAGAAAATTGAATTTTTCAGCAAAGGAGGACGATATTCTTCCCTGTGCTCAGTGCTTAATTCTGCTGCAGATTGCAGCTTCAGAATTATTACCTGCTATAAATCCTACCTTAGAGTTGGCAACGTCAGTACAGGTTGATAAATGTTTTAGCTGTCTTGCACATCCTTGGAATGGGCTTGGGAAAAACACTTTTTATTCTGTTAGAGCTGTTCCAACACTTGCTTCCCTCTAGAGGGGTCTGACTTCTCACTTTCTCTGCCCCTTCCTGTAGTAAAAACTGTTTGAAAACCCAGATGATCTATGCAGGAGATGAGGAGAAGGATTGTTTGAGAGCCAAGAGTTGGTTAATGAGACTCTAGCATGCCAACACAATGATTCACCAAACTCCTTGACTTCTTGTTCTGTAGGTGGAGTGTCTTTTAACAGCTATTGATACTTGATTGTTCCCCACTCCACCTTCTGATCAACAGCTAATTTGAGGTACATGTGCACAAAACTAAATATCCTGATGAGTTCAATCTGTTCTAGATTTAGTAAAGCTCACTACGATGTCAGTAAAACTTGGGTAGTGAAATACGGGGCGTATTTTTATAGGATGCAAAGCAGTTTGCAATGTTTAGTGTATCCACAATGTGTCTCAGTTTCTGAATTTAAGCTTTTCCCACAAGTATGAACGGATAGGTAAATATTACCCTGATATTACTCAATTTGAAGTCAGTAGATAACTGTGTCTGTGTGATGCATTGGGAACATGAAGGATATTTAATGGAATGATATTCTTTGTCTGTCTTCCAAGTCAGAAAATTGAAAGGTTTATCCTAGTTATAGTTTTTAATGGTAAAGAATTAAGGGCATATTTTTTTCAGTTGCATTAATTCTAATATTCTACCTTTTAAATTCCTGGTG
The DNA here is from genome assembly GCA_013398295.1 of Chionis minor. Taxonomy (NCBI): domain Eukaryota; kingdom Metazoa; phylum Chordata; class Aves; order Charadriiformes; family Chionidae; genus Chionis; species Chionis minor. Next base: position 210,829 of record VZSF01010867.1, on the reverse strand, counting down.
GATGGGGCTTTTCATCTACTTCTGCTAATTTACAATTCATGATAATGCAAAATTCTAAGAGGATTTATGGTTTAGCAACAGAAAGAGTAATTTTTAATTAACTTTAACCTAGTTTCTTTTTTGTTCAAAGCTTTTTCTTGATAACAATCAGTAAATGGTCCCACTGATGCACTAAATTTGCCCTTCATGAACTTTCAAGGTTCTGATTTAGGTTTATGGAAAAGTCGTGAAACTCCCACTAATCTGTTGCTGCTAACAACTGTAGGAAATTATTTATGTTGCTATTATCTGGGAGAGAAAGCATATTGCCAAGGTTAAATGCTGAGGCATAGAGCTATTGCACAGAACATTACCAACTTGCTTTTTAAATGTAAATCTTTCATCTGGACAGAGTGAATTACTGTGCAGCTTTTAATTCTTATTTATTTCAAAATACCTTGAATGTGTGTAAGCATTCTGTAGTATTTTTCCTTCATCTTTTCTTTCTATTCCTCATTCTTAGGTGTTTGTGCTGTGCTGTGTTCTCAATCATGACTTCTGCTTGCTTCCAGAACATTTTTATTCAGCAACTTTTCATTTCATAGGACTGCTTGGATATCCAAAACAGGGCACACAGATGTTTGTGTTGGCAGCCCAAATAACCAAGGGATATATGGGAATCAAAGAAAAAGGAATCTTGCCTTGGTCCATAGTGTCATGATGGACATGCTTTATACTTCCATCATAGCACACCTCGCTGTTGCTTTATGCTCCAGTCACAGAGATTAGGGGCCTGAGGTAATTGTGACCCTACTTGCACAGTACTCCATCAACTTTTAGGGCCTCTCTATTCCATAACTGTATGCTGATGACAAACCTATGGTCTACCACTGGTATTTCCTACACATAAACAACATTCTTGGTTTTATATAATACACATATTGCGTTCCCTTCCACCAAACCTTGCTTAGTCCTGTCCCAAAGCATTATCCTAAAGACAAGTCTCATAAACTACTGAGGTTGTCACTGTGCTAATTTGATCCTAGAGAATATGCAACTGTGTCTTTTGAATTAGCTTCTATAATTCTGGTATACTCATAGCTACACCAGTTTTGAAACCAGCAAAGAAAACTGCAGATAAAGACAAATTAGGAAAGAAAACAGATAAATGGACAAGTAAGTCTGGGTTATTCGAGGCTTGATATCATGACTTTAAAAGAGTTTCAAAATCTTAATTTCATGAAGCAGGAAAATGTCAATGAAAGCATCTGAGGGAATATTGAAGTTTGAGGTGAAAAAAATACTCTGGTAGATGTTTAATAATAAAATCTACTTAATAAGAATGATTAACAGTGATAGTTTTTCAGGAGATACCTTAAAACTCAGGGTAAAATGTAGAACAAATGAATTTTGAGGAGAAAAACAGAAAATAAGTAACATGCGGCCTTTACTTTTGAGTGATGAAGTAGAAGAAATTCATGCCAAACTCAGCAACTCCTTCCAAACAATAGAAATGCATGTAATAGCTAAGTAGAGCAAAGGAATAGGATTGCTTTACATGGGTCTTTCTAACCTGCAAAGTATGTACACTTCAAAGCTATGTCAAGTTCTTATCTCAATTAAAGCTCAAGTTGTACACTGTCAGCAGCACATCACTTTCTGACATATCGCTGTTACTGTTTTTAATTGACAGATGTGTGTCGATAAGTTAATTCCAAGAGCGCTTTCAACAATGTCTCTAGCGAGAGTTAGTTTTCTGTCAACACCGTAGCTGCAGAAACGGCACACATTTGTTAGCTCTGGCAGCACCGCACATGCATATGATCCCATCTGGTCCTCCCAGTTAAGCAGGAATGGGATAAGACAATACTTCAATGAGATGATTTTATAAAGAATTTAGGACCTTCAACACAGTGGTGTGAGCTACTTAGATGATATTCCGTTTTTGGAGTCAGTAGCAGATGTGCAGTGAAATGGCAGGGTTTATTCTGCTTGGTCAGTCTGTGCACAGTAGATCCCTCGGCAATCTTGTTTTCAGAGGTGCATAAAATGAGACGCCCTCATTTTTTTAATCCTCACCCTCTTTGCAGCATGAAAAAGCACCATGATTTTAAAACTAAAATGGAGATCCATCACAAGAGATGTCCTCAGAGGCACAAGTTCTCACACAGGCTGCCTCTCAGGTCCTTCACGGCTTGTGCTGTTCACCTAAGTAACCAACAAACAGTCATATCCTGGGTGGCCGTTAAACCACATAACTATCTTCCTACTGCTTCAATGCCTGTTGATTGCCAAGATCCTTGGCAATGAAATGTACTGATTTGCTAAGCTTTTAATCATGCTCTTCTCAGAAACAGAAAGGAATAATACCTTCAGTTTGAGGTGAGCTAACTTTCAGTTGCTGTGACTTCCCGACCTATAACTGCATTTCCTTGCCAGGTGTTAATGTTATTAAATGTTGTGCTTAAGATAGAGACATTGGAACTGAGGCTACACAGCACCTTGTGGAAGCAGACTAATAATATGTGGGATTTAGTTGTATGTTGTAATCACATGGTTATGTAAATCCTTCCAGGCTCCCTCTCATCTCAGTGTGACAGAAGGGAAGCTGCTGCAGGTCTGTGTTCTCTATGTGCCAGCAGTGGGGTTTAGCAGGTGTTCCAGCTGGTGCGTGTACACACACACACATGCACACGTGGCCAAACATGCAGACCAGCAGAGAGAGAGGTCAGTGCCTTCATCAGCACTCACATAAACACCCACAGCACTCACACAGACATGAACATCACAGGTGGCTTCATCCCTTTCCTCCTTCCGGAGCGGCTGGGTTTGGAGTCAGGATATATATGCACGTCCTCACTCTTGATTCACAAACACACATCTGAGGGTTCCTTGAGTACAAGCACAGATTTTAAATCCATCCAATATCCGTGGCCCATTCCCACACACAGATTGAGGCTTTGGACGTTTCCCTATATGGATCTCTTCCTACTCACCAGCTGGTCCAACCTGAAGTTCATGAGCAGTTCACACACACAGGCTCAGGGTCTGACCCACACAGAAAATAGAATGGATTTAAAAAGGGGTTACGACAGGCTGTGGTAATCATCCGCCAGGTTTACCAGGCTTTTGGCTACTTGCCTTTTTTACTCCCGTTTTCCTCTATGACCTGACTTGATCCCTCCCTTCCCCTACTTTTGATCCTCCCCCTAAATGTTTTCCACATTCCCACAGTCCTCTGAAGACAACCTGTAGTGTTACACCATCTACGATTGCTCTCTGCTCCACATCAAAATTCTCTTCTGCCTACATCCTGAAATAAATCCTGTACACCTTTGGAAAATAATCCCCCTTAGTTTGTATGGTGTTCCAGGAAGAGAACTTCTTTCCTTAAGTCATCTTGGCAGGTGGGACAAGGGACAATGATCTAATCGTTCTACTTCAGCAATCTTAGGAGTATCTGACTTGGTGTGTTCCATATTCACTGGCGAGGTTACTTGCTGGGTACCTTGGCCTGTCGTAGTTCCTTGGATACTTGCAAAGCCTTTGTTTTCACTGTGATTAGCTTTTTAATTACAGAACAATAAAAACACATTGTCTCATCTGTCACTATGCAAATATCATTAAATATACTATATATATATATAGTATTCTTACAGGGAATGAAAATAAACTGTTATCAACATGAGAGGCATCCTGTTTCCTACTTTTCATGCACAATTTTCCAAGCACTCTTTGTCTTAAAATGTTAAATACATTTTGAAAATTTTATCCATGTAAAACTCTTTGTCAGTGTAGAAAGATATTCTGATGATCACTATTTCTATCCGTGGCCTCTTCAAAATCTTCTGAAATAGCAGCTACGAAATTCATGCATTTTATGTTTTGAGTTTAACTGGTATTATTTTTATTTATCAATACAATCTCCAATATGACTTATTTCTTTCAATAATCACAATACACATAAAATGCAGCTATGTCTGTTAAATGCATGTACCTTCTCTGCATCAAAGATGACAGAATCAAAATTAATTGCTTCCCCCCCCCTCAAGTAAATAATTGTTCATGCCTTTCCAAATTTTTTCATTAGCCTGATGAAATACAATACAAATACAAGGCTCTGACTGCACAAGTTCAACCTGTAAAGGGTGGAATAATGTACGAATTTAGAAAGTCAAACAGATGATAGTGGCACAAATGACTGCCATATATCAAAACACTCTTCTCATGACTACTGTACATCATCTTGAAGCTCTCCTTCTTACACACTAATTATGCAATAACAGCAAACTTAGGTTAGGTTGGAAAGTCAATCTTATTTTATCTTGCAAGCCTGACAAATCAGTCAACTTGTTTTTAAGAGAGAGTCTTAATTCAAAAATCCTTCAGCACATGTTTTCTAATTTATGCAGTGCTTCAGGATTCAAAGACAGAAAAAAGACTGCAGTGCAATCACCAGTGAATAACTGATATGCTCACATGCATTTAGGTCAATGAAAGCTCTGTAGAATTTATGCTGGCATAAACAAAGCTGACTAAATTTAGCTGAATCATCACTTCGTTAGGTATTCCTTTTTATTCCTACATCAGATAAGAATGAACACAGGCATTTTAAAAATTAATTCCTTCTTTTGATAGACATGTCTTTTGAATTTCATTTTTAATATTTTTGTCTGATACAAGTGTTGTGGTTTCCACTGGGCAGGTACAGTCTTTAGGGGCTTAGGAGGAAAAAAAAAAAGTTATAGCAGCATTTCTTCTACAAGGTCATATCTAAATCATGTTCCTTTACACTTATGTTCAGCATCAGACTTCAAGAGCAGAATTCATTTCAAAATTAAAATGTCTAAATTTATTTCTGTATATATAGGTAAATATAGGTATGCCACATATCTAAATCCTCATGGAGTCAATGAATATATAGTTACTATGATCACTGTAACTTAGAACTCTGCTAGAAGTTAACCCTAAAGTAAATACACAGATCTTTGATTCAGTTGCCCACCTATAGGCACTTAAATATAACATGCTGTAGAACAACCAAGACATCCTTGTGAGGCTGGCAGATCTAGTACAGGACACTTGGATCCTTTGGAATCAACAACTGAAAGACAGACAGTATACCTTAGAGTACCTCAAATTCCGCTGAACGCTCAGGTGTGGGCAACTGAACGCACTGATCACAGCCTCATCAACTGCAATGGTTACTACATCTGTAGACAGTGATATGTGAAGAGCTACATTTATCTCTCTGATTTCTGAATTGACTCCTTCACTGGTTACAGTGAGTGTCACAGTGAGTTCCTCCTACAGGACTTTCCAGAAAGTGGTCTGATCATGCTGCATCCATTCATTTTTGATATCTTGGATTGTATGCAAGTAGTGGATTTCAGTATAGTTAGAAATAACCATCCAATCTACTGTTTGTGAACATATACTTACAAAGCTACCTTGGGCTTTTCAGCTGCCATTTTAGATTCGTATCTATAACTTAGATTCACAAAATCCTTTTCAGCCACCATTCAGTTCCAGAAGCAGCAGAGTCTCCAGTTTCCAAACATTAGATGGAAGTCACGTAAACACATTACTTTTGAAGGTGTGCATCAGTTTCAGTCCTACCTCTTCAAAATTAAAAACGTCTATATTTTTTCTGCCCAAATCTGCTAACAAACTCAGCGCAGAAGGTTCTCAGACCATCCATGGCTCTACACGCGTGGCTGGAGTGAAGGTGACTTATTTTGTCCAATAAGATTAAAACACTCATCAAGAATGTCGGAGATCCTGCTTCATTCTTGTCTTGACCCTACTGGGGTTCAAATCCCCATCGCACATTTCTGAGAGATCACTAACCACTCCTTCCTCTTGCAGCACTAAAGAAGATACTCAAAAATTCACACTTACCTTGCTAAATAGCTCTTGAACCCTGCTGAGATGGTTCCTTACTCTCACTGAAATGGTTCCTTACTCCCACTGATGGATTTGTGGGCTGTTCTTAAATGCTTCTCCCCTTATGGATTCTGTAAATTAGTGAGGTTTTGCAGTAGTCACTACTGCACAGTATAAATCTATCTTCTTGTATCTGCCCCTAATTTTTCTTTTGTAGATGGATCAATTACATCGCTTATTCTGGTTTAGTATTCTCATGTCACAGGAATTAAACACTGGAGAAGCCATTTAACATAACTTCCCCTCCCCAGATCAGTGCAACATTATTTCCTTTTGAGCTCTTCACAGCATGTTTCCAGCTATAAACTATTTTTTCTTTTGTTATACTTGTAAAATTAATTCATTCCAATGTGCCTAACTAGCCTTCTATGAAAATTATTCTGAATAGTATTTACATATCTAGAACTGAAGAATTAAAGATAACTTTTCTAATTTAAATTCTCCTGTTAGTTAGGAAAAAAAAATCCTAAGGAAACTTTTAATGAACTGCATATACTTGTTTGAATATCTTGGAAATATGCTTGTGATTTCATATAAAGGATGCACAGGAACTTCAACAGATGAGGTTTTCCTAAGAGTATTAGCTTCTTTCTAAAATGAAACCAGTTTTTAATTTTTCACAGATCAATGATTGACATAACTTAAGTTTTATTCTGTAATCTTTTTTCCCCTCTTGCAGCCCAGTGTTTGGTAGAATTATACTGAAAAAAAAATGTAAATGAACAATTCCTGTATTCAGAAGCAGTTTCTCAAGCCAAAAAAAAAAAGTTTTTTATCTACGGCAAAATGTAGAAAAGAGAGAAAGAGCTAAAATCACTCTGTGCATGAATGATACATTGGTGACCTTTGTAATATACTAATGATTACACATTTATCAAACTAAGACTAAATTACCAAAACACATCTTAAACAAATCTGTAGGGAGTTAGTGTTACATGCGAAGCGTTTCTAATTTTCTTTAATCAGCATGCAAGAAATAGATAAATTGCTCCATTTGAGAAAATATCTTCAGTGACTTGTAAAACTCATTCTGGAAGAGAGCATGTTCATTGATAGGAAGGAGGGAAAACATTGGTTATTGGTTATCTATTTTTTACAATCTTCACCACCATAATACTTGTTAAAATTCAGAAGGAAAGAGAATAATGTCTTTGACTGTCCATTGTCACAAATGTACGTAGAAAGAGAATTAAGAGTTTCACATGGCTCCTGACTTGTCATGAATATATATTACAAATACAGATATAGTTGTAAAGGTACAGAGAGATGAAAAAGATTCCTCTTAGAAGCTTAGTACTTGAGTACTTGGTGGCTTGTTTGTGACTGGGATAAGTGGGACCAGTTCCTTTTTCAGCACTCAATTCATTCACTAGCAAATATTATCACTCAAAATCTTTGGCTAACACTAGGTAACACAATCATCTAATTGTGCAATACTTAATGTTGGATGAAGTTACATATCTTCATTTCTGTACTTACTGTCATATTTTAAAAAGTTAAGATATAACAAAAATAATGTCTATTTTCTGTTGTTTTCCCCATACATGATGTTATTCAATTTCTGTAGTTCTATCATGGCACAATGGTAGAGATAATCTATATAATTAAATTGACCTGAAGAAAGGCTTTTGCGCTAGTAGCTTGTTAACTTTTTTCATTATATCAGATATTGTCCTTCATACAATCTAATACCTCTTCCTGCAAACTTCTCTTTCTTAAACACCATGGCTACAAACAAATTTTTCAGCATCTGTTTTGGTTTAGCTTTTCTAATAGGTATCATATTTTTTGGGGGGTTTTTTGAGTTTTTTTAAAGATCTTTTCAATTTGAAACCTTTCATGCTTGTTCATTTGAGATAACTAGTCTTCTTTCTTTTTAGAATTTTGGTTATATATTGCATAAAGCAACAGAGGGAGGAGCTACACTGAACACAAATCTTTGAGCTTTCCATTCTGACTACAAATTCCATAGTTTCTCCATCTCTGTGAGTCAATCTAAAGTCAGTCTCAACTGCAAGAGTAGCACTTAATATTACCACTTGTCTTCTATTGCTATTTTAAGCCACTGTATAATTTCTTTGGAAAAATTTTGCATACCATCCATGGAAAAACAAATATAACGTGAGCATTCCACTGTCTTCTATATTAGTAAAAAGGTCTGTACTTTCTTCTGTGTTCTCCATTATACTTACATAAAGTGCTCTGGTTAAGAGCATCAAAGCATCAAAATGAGTACAGTTAATGATGAATAGCAATTTATTTTCAAAGTTTATAATGGATTCAAAATACATAATCTTCCTCCTCTGAAATATCATACTTTTAATTTTGGTTTCTTGTTTTGTACAATTTCTTCCACTGTAGACAATAATCTGTCTAAGAAATCTTTGGTACTGTCAATAAAGCTGTGCTGTGACAGTAACTGCAGTCTGACAAGTATTTTTTCTTCAGCAGTTACACAATTAAAACCACTGTGGTTACTATTTTCTCTTCTTTTCAAGCACTGTTTCAGAAGTGGTGTAGGCAGTCATATTTTAGTCACTTTTAGAAGTTTGTTACACTTTATTAATAACAGGTTAATTCAGCTTCTTAGTAGCATTTGCAGTTTTCTTTGTTGTGCATAATTCTTTGCAGATAAAAAGATTTGGGGAGCAATGTGATATCTATAAAGGTAATCCTGATCTATTCAGAATTTTATGCTTTACTCATAAATGTAAGCATATTCTCATATTCTGTTTGATGGTAATGATTATTTGATTTGCCACCTAGGGAGGTTTTTATGTTTCTCTTACTTTAATATTAACTTTTTAGGCTGCATCTTCTGATTCATTAATTTGGTGATTCCATTTCCCCTCACTATTATAACTGTTTTCTACACTGAGCTTGAGAGATTCCATTTTTTGTCTCCTTCATTTTTTTTCACATGCTTTAATTATGTTTTCCAGAAACCTTATATTAACAGTTGGACTTGATGACCTTAAGGGTCTTTTCCAATGTAAATGATTCTATGATTAGATGATTCTATATTTTGTCAGTTTTCAAACTTTTTCCCTCTGTTTAATATTTATCTAATGTCTTGATAAGCTTAAATGTCTTCTTGTTTTCTTGCTTATCATCCTGTGATATTCTCTCCTGGAACATATGATCTAATTACAATGTCTGCTATTAAAAATGGCCACTGTATGTCACTCACTTCATGTAACTATACCTCTTTCGATTGTCATATCCACCTTCTCCAGTCTCAGCAGGCTCGTTCTTCTTTGCTGCCTTTCCCCTGGACTGCCTCTTTTACGTCTTTATGAGCACATCCGCAAGACCCTTCAGTCCCTACAAGAATGGTCACCCTATTTTTATGAAACAAAAAAAATTATAAAACCTTCAACGTGTAGAGGAGTTAATTACTGTATTTTATGGGATCTACTTATTACCCAAAGCTTATTCATATGCATGAAGTTTTAAAGAAATCAAACATGCTAACTAGGTAATTTCTCTGGTACATTGTAACAAACAAAGCATATAAAATATTTTTTACAAGCAGCAATCTACTTTAACTTACTATCTAGAAATTGGCTTTTTTTCTTTTCTTTTTTTTTAAGACCTGAATGTAAAATTTGCAGCTACCCATTGCTTTGTTTCAAGTTTTCCACACTATGATAACAGGGCAATGTTTGTATAATAAGAGTTCACACAGTTCATACAGAAACCACAGAACATTTTATTAAGATGGAATATCAGAAAGTAAACCAGCTGTTAAGAGGTGGCCCTGGAGCTGACCCTAAAAAGCAGAAGACTGAAAAAGATCAAGGCAATTATGAAACTGTGTGGTTCACTGGTCAAGACATTTCACCAACAGCTTGTAAGCCTAATAAAATGCATATGGAGTTACACGGTCAGGTGTAAATTTATCACTGTTCACCTGACATGGCTTTTTTGAGCCAATCTGTGGAGCCAAAATAATCAAACCTTGCATATAAACACCTACATCACAGTAGACAGTTATCATGAGATCAAATCTATTTCAGCATGCTGTGATTCTGAGACTGTAACTGTTTAGACTATTGAAATAAAGCAAAAATTTAACTTTCTGTCTAAGGTTTACATATTTACTCTGTTTCCATTACTGTAATACTCCAAATATCTCGATGGTGCATAAAGCATCCAGTTTTTCTGATGAATATATGTCTCACCATCTTAAATTGTTTATTGGAGGTCATGCAAAAACTAGGTTATGTCTCAAATTGAAACCAGTATACTTTTCCCAAGTCCTTACACTGCAATTAGATGCCTGTCTGAGGTGTAACGTTCAGCAAATGTGTCACTGATGTCATAAGAAATACAAAGGCATTTTCTTTCTGTGCTTCTTTCAATAATAAACACTGATTGAAGAACAGGCCAGTGACAAAGGAGCTTTACAGACCCTCTGATTTCTCTGAAGGGCAAAATGTGGTGTATAAGAGGAGTGGTCATTGCCTCCATGTTGCACAGATGTTCTCTGGGAACAATTAGCCTTTTTTTTCCTGATAGCTACCTCTTTCTTCAAATACACAACCTCTTACATATATATTTATAAACAAGTGTAAAGAAAGACTGGCATATGACAGACTAAAGTGACATCATGTGACTAACATATGACACCAAAACCATGTACTGGTGAAGAAACTATATGTATTTATTTTTGTTTAATTATCCAGTATATTGAAGTAAATTTGTCATAAGACTAAGTTGGTGTCTGCATGAGTCTTCAGAAATAACTGAAGCTCAACTCAGGTACAGGGATTCTTGCAGAAATTAAACTAGACAGTGAGGTCTAAACCCTTCCTCTTCAAAAGCAGAAATATGCATCTTTCAACAAGGGCTTCAGAAGTACAGTTGAGTTTGGAATGTTGGGGAAAAAAAGTTGTTTTATTCAAAATCCTCGTGGTTGCCCATATGTCAAACATGCAGAAGGGCTCAGAAGTAAAGAATTTAAAATACCGTCTGGAAATTAGTTATGCTGAACTTTCCAGAATGCTTTGAAAGGGACATACTGATTTTGAAACACAATCACAGAATCACCGGGGTTGGAAGAGACCTCTGGAGATCATCTAGTTCAACCCCCCTGCCAGACCAGGTCCACCTACAGCAGGTTGCACAGGATGGCGTCCAGGCGGGTTTGGAATGTCTCCAGAGTCGGAGACTCCCCCACCTCTCTGGGCAGCCTGTTCCAGAGCTCTGCCACTCTCAAAGGAAAGAAGTTCCTCCTCACATTTAGATGGAACTTCCTATGTTCAAATTTGTGCCCATTACCTCTTGTCCTTGCTCATTTCGGGTCAGCAGTCCTGGCTATGTCCCCTCCCAAGGTCTTGTCCACCCCCAGCCTACTGGGGAGGGGTTGACGTTGGAGACACAGCCTTGATGCTGTGTGGGTGCTGCTCAGCAGCAGCCAAAACACGGGTGTGTTATCAACACCTTTCCAGCTAACGATGAAAAGCACAGCACTGTGAGGGGAGCTGTGGGGAAAATTGACTCCACCCAGCCAGACACAATACAATAGGGCTGGCTTGCTTATTTCAAATGTTTATTGCTTCCTTGTCATGTATTTAATACAATATTATAAGAAAAAAATGTGCTTGTAGCACTTTGTCATAAATTAGCAGGTTTCTCTCTTATATCTCTTCAAACAAGTGGAAATCTTGTCCTTTATACAAAGCCTTTTACACGGTATAAGCAACTCTAAACTGTTGCAACATATATCTTTGCCAAGTCTCCTTTTCAGATGTCTCTTGTTTTTTTATCAAATATTTATGTCAATAGTTTCTGTCTATTTCAGTGTTCATGTACCTGAGGCATATAGAATTCCACAAGTAGGTAGCTAGGTCCAAATAAATGGATTCAAATAAATCAAAGTAATTACAAGTTCTCGTTGCTTCACAATTCTTCATATCAAAAAGAAATATGTTAATAATATTTGTAAATATTACAATTTCACAACTATATTGTCAATAAAAATTATCTTGCTTCAAAACATTTGTTGACTTCAGGAGTAAAATATGTGATAAAGAAAATGTTAGTCACCTTATCACCGTAAATGTAAATAAATACTTACCAATAATTTTTGATAAAAGAATTTTAATAAATATGTTATAGTAACTTTATTTTACACAGTGATGGTATATCTATTTCCAGCTTCCTCAGGTGGTACACAGACCAAATACAGAAACACAATACTGCAAGATGACATTTTAAGACATGTCAAGTTTGCTGCACAGCTTAAACGAATAAGTTCTCTGGAAAAGTAAGATTTTTCCAAGGTGCTATAAATTAAATAGTCAAACTAGAAAAAAATATAGTTATTACGTAAGTTTCAAAAGAAAAATAATTGTTACTTTATTGTTACTTTATTTTTGTTATTTATATAGTTTTCTGTTATGAAAAATAGCTTTTTTACTATCTTGAAACTTGAAATGGAATATTAATTTTATCTAAAATGGATTTTTTTTTTTCCTGGGAGATGTACAGAAAAGTTCTCATCTGAATTCTTTACAAGTAAAATAAACTTTCAATAAATCAAGAACATTTTTTATTTGTAACAGAAGTTGAGTTTAGTCTGCAATATTCATACTAGAAGCCAAAAGCAATGTTTTCCAATTTCTCTTTAACCCAAATTTGGTCTAACAACCTATAATATTGAGCTAAGTTGTATACTTATCTTCCATCATTTGAAAAATTGTTTTATTGCAGGCAGATATTGGAATTCTGGTTAATTTATTTAATAAAAGAATAAAAATGGCCTTTTTTTGGGAAAAAAGATTCCCAGTCATAATGTTCACTACATATTTCATCACATTCAATTTTTTAATAATGTCAGAATAAAAGATGACTGCCCTGTGGTCTTCCACTGATAATAAAATCAAGTTGCAAATTGTGAGTTTTTTAACTCAGCAAAACTAATCTAAGATGAACTGACTAGTGTAATATGAATCAAAACCTCATAAGATTTCATCTCTTTTCATATTTGACAAATGAGACACAGTTCAAATTTCTCCAGCTTTTCAAGCAGTTTGAGACATATGTTTGAATTCTTTCTCCCAGAGATGGGGAATCTAAATTTGGACTTAATTCCACACTCTTTCCTCAGGTAAAAATCCCATTGTTTCACTCACTATTTCTACCAAGCTTTTAGCATAAATTTACTGAGAATGATAATTAACTGGAAGTAGATCAGCTGTAAGAGCACTATGAGCCTTTATAGTACTTTGAAAGCCTTGCAATTAGTAGACATTAATTTCCCCGTATGTATGCAAGCCTCTATCCAAAGCTTTATCCAATGTAATGTAAAAGTTCAAGCTAACTTCACTGAAAATTGAGGAACATTCACAAAAAGGTCTGGATGAGCAAGAGTACATTTAACACCAGATATGTGAGCAGAGCTGTTGAAGGCAGAGGAGATTATTCTCATTCTTAAAATAAGTACATGCTTGAAGAGCCAGCTTTTAAATTTCTTTAATCTTCTCTAGGACTTTGAACAACAAACAAAATGAAGTCCTTCTGAAACAAGGTAATGAAGGAATGAACCCGGAGAAACATGCAGATGTACATCAGAACTCGGTAGAGCATGTGTCAAATCTTGCCAAATATACGGGGTAATTCACCGGAATAGAATCATAGAATCATAGAATCACTTGGGTTGGAAGAGACCTTCAAGATCATCGAGTCCAACCATAAACATACACTGCCAAAACCACCCCTAAACCATGTCCCTCAGCACCACGTCTACCTGTCTTTTAAATACCTCCAGGGACGGCGATTCCACCACTTCCCTAGGCAGCCTGTTCCAATGCCTGACAACCCTTTTGGTAAAGAAGTTTTTCCTAATATCCAACCTAAACCTCCCCTGGCACAACTTGAGGCCATTTCCTCTTGTCCTATCGCTTGTTACTTGGGAGAAGAGATTGACCCCCACCTCGCTATAACCTCCTTTCAGGTAGTTGTAGAGAGTGATAAGGTCTCCCCTCAACCTTCTCTTCTTCAGGGAGAAGAGAACAAGATACAAGCTTCCTCCTGAAAGAGGCTGAGAACAGCTTTTCAGAGGGGCTCTGCAGCCAGTTAAGTTACATCAGTCTTTGTGTCAGACTTGTTCAGCCAGACTAATCTAACGGCATACACAGAACCAGCTCCAGAAAACAGGAGTTCATTCATTCACAGCATCGTCGGCCCTGACAGTTGCTTGCTGTCTGCTGGAGTTGCACTTTTGTGCCGTTATTATTTCTCCATAAGAAACGACAGGCTGTACATGTACCACAACAGCTTTAGCACAACTCCTCCTGTTCCTTTGTGTTGAGATGCCTTTCTTGACAGCACATATTTGTGACAAATAGCACCCAGTGTCTTAGGATGCACTTATAGAGCCATATAAACTTGTTACTTCTTGAAACAAGTGTGTATGTGCTGTAAATAATACGCACGGATAGCAACGTTACAAGGGATTTCCAGGCAGAATGAGCTTTGCCGTACCCTTTAATTAAACAAACGAAAAAAATAATCTTCCAGTTCAGCTATTTTCACAATCTTTATTGTTTGCATGAAATATGAATAAACTTCTATTACCTGCTGCACAGTGGGAGGAAAGAAAGAATAAGAAGGCAGCTATAACAAATTACCGGAAACTTCTTCAGGTTACTCCTTGCATCTGTTTGTGCAATTCTGTGTGTGCTTGGCCTTATTAGGTGAATAAATGTTCTCACAGGTATCACTATTGTGTAGTACCCATGATGCCTTGAGTACTCAGATCAAGGAATCAAGAGGTTAAAGCAAACCAAAACTCTTCTTGTCAGTCAGAAAAAAAGCAAATGCAACTCCAGGGAGCACGCCAGCTCAGTAATTGGTACCGCTGTGGAGAGACCGGTATCTGCTAAGATCATTTACAGCCTTCATAGCTGAGTGTGACCGAATGGGAACAGAAAAGAGAGCTGGCAAAATCCCAAGGACGCTTGGCAATATTGGATTTGCCTTTTATGAAGAGCATGCATGTGGGCAATTAGAAGGACTGACGAGATGGTGTTAATGACCTGAGAAATAGCATTTATTAATGAAATAATAGATGCTTGTATTCTTGGAAAACAGCAGCATCTGTTTAAATCAGGCTGTTTTCCATAAGATCTATAGCATTAATAAGGGGCATTACTGACATGTCCCTGACTGACTGAAACAGAAAGGACCAGGATCTGAATCAGAACCAAAAAAGTTTTTTATGTTTTTTAAAAAAATACATATAAAATATATACACTATATCTTTATATTTACACATGCACACATATAATATATATTTACTTTGGATTGTTTCGTCCAATTTTTCCTGTTTCCCAGAACAGTCAAGAAGTTCTCTCAGTGCAGTAAAAGGCCTGTTCAATAGTTTAACTCTTCAGTGGAATAGCAAAATAAGGTGATTTATCACTTGTAAATTTACCAATTTTAACCAGAAACTGAAAGAGAATAATAAATGTTTCATGTTTGTGAATTTGCCTTTTGCCACCTCTAGTCTAGCAAAGGGAGACAGGAAAAAAATCAGACATCCAAAAGCAGCACCACAATTATGATCTCTATACAGAGAATTAGCTTAAGACCCTCCCCACTCCCAGCACACACACATCATTAATATAACTACATTGTCTCTCTGCTACTGCACAGTTTCATAATCTTATTTGGACAAAGTAGAAATTCACACATCATTCTGATACAAGGAAAATGCAAATGAAGACATTGTTAATCATCCGAGATCAGACTTAGAAGAACATATGCCTATACAAGCCCACATAAAATCATGCTGGATAGAAAGATCAGGATTGACAAAGAGATATCAAAATAAATGTTACTTAGAAATCACAAGAGAACAAACAATCAGCTGAAACACACAATCATCTGAACCAGTCACAGGGGACTCCACTCCTGCCTCAAAATTTATGGATTAGTTTGAGCTACTCGGATACCAAGGCATGATATAAAATGACAAGTTGCTGAACATATGCTTGGGCGTGCAAGGAATGGCGATGGGGTGTTTTTTCATTGCAACTCACACTTCCAGTCCTACTGCTTTTGTGTGGGAAGATTAGAGAAACCAACACAAGGAAACTGAAGCAGGAGGGGTGGTCGTGGCTCCATCACGCTGCCCGTGAAGCTGACCTCTGTGACATCCGAGTTGAGCTTTGCTGTTATTCACCCGATGCTCATATTGCGGAAATGTGAGTCAGGATCAGTCTGATGGCTCCTGCCTCCTGTACTCAATCATCTCTTTTCCACTGCGCTCTAAAACTGCAATATGGGAGGTAGAGTGCATGTGTGCGTGGGGAGAGTTAAAGCCTTTACTTTTCTGCCGATATAGCCATATTGTTTTGTTCGTTGCTAAATAGTGCCACAGACTGGGTCTTGTGTCTCCTCACACGGTCAGAAGCAATCAGTACGCTGTTGCCAGTTATCCTAGAAAATACAGCATTGCCTCCTCTCCTGCCCCGCTGGTAGGAAAACGCATCGCTCTCACGTCTACCAAAGATACAAGCAATGGCATGGTCTTTGGAGACCTGCACTGAAAGTGTTTTCCGAGGAATTTCTGGCCTCTGAAAGAAGAGTTGTCAGCATTGATTTTCCCCATAGCAAAAGGTGCAAATATACGGCACCCTTAACGCTGCATTGGTTCAGTGCTGCTGGCAGTTTGCTGCAGTGTTAGTCAGACTGATGCATAACGTTACTAGAGGGAACCAAAGTTTCCACAGAAATGATGAATTTTTAGCACAGGAAGCTTAAGGTTTTGAAATGCAATTTAACATTAGCTACCGGTTTCTGCTGACCCTTTGTACTCTTGGAAAAGAAATAAAGCTCAGAAATACTGCTCGTACTACAGGGAAAAGTAGTCCCCCGAAAGAGAGAGCGAGCCTTGACTCTCAGTGCTCCTATTTTTCTTTCTCTTTTAAGGCAATCACCAAAGAAATTATTCCCCTGTCACTTTCAGAGTCACGTATTTCACATCTCTTGAGGTTTGCAGTCACAGGTGAAAAAATAAAAGAACAAACTATAAAAAAGGAAGAGGGCAGAGAGCTCTGAAGCAATTTATTCTCTCAAACTAACGAGATAGCACAGAATTTTTTTAAGGCAATTACAGAAGAGCATATTGGTTTGTATTTCTATAAAAGAGGAATGAGTAAGGTCTCTGTTTCAATTTTCATGTGTTTAAGTTCAGATAGAGGGTTTTACTTGTTTGGATCTTGAGGCATGGAACTGGTTTTCCTCTATCTGTGTCTGGCTGTTTCCTACCTTTCATCTCCCACCTTCCTAGTTTTTCACTGCAACCTAACACAAAGAATATGTTAGTTGTAACAGAAAAAATTGCTGGTACAGCCGCATTAAAATTAGACAGTGACCGCATGTCATGCCCACTGCTCAGTCATTCCAGTTTGCTCTGGTATTGTCTTTTGTTTTGCTTTATTAAGTGAGACAAGGTTGTAAAAGCTTCTTAGGGAAAGAGTAAATAACGTATCTGACTTGGAATGGATAGTAGGAAAGGACTCTAAACACCATGAAAAGCTGATCTGTTCTTTTGTTCTGAAGAATTTGAGGAAGAAAAAAAAAAGTTGTCAAAAATACCTACACAGCAAACGTGTTTCTACAGACAACATTGTATACCAGCATTTTTGAAAAGGACACTATATGGTTTTTAAAATTATACATATTGTATATAAATACACAAACATATACATAATTATTTATGTACAGTGCCAAAATAGATATTTGGCAATACAATTGCATTATACTGGATGCCTTCACCTCTAATTGTCTAGATCAGATTGCAAATAGGTGCCAGATGCTCCAAGTTCTAGTTGTGGTTGGGCAAATGATGGACTACCATTATTTTTCCTCCAGGTAAACAGAATTTTTCTTTTACAGTTTTAAACTATACTTTCCAATTATGTTTATATGCTGTTTCATATCCTTCCTAAATATGTATTTGTTTTCGTTGACTTCCTAAAAAACCAAGTCTCGCACGAACATTGTGCCCACCAGGCAAATGGGATGAGGAGTGGAGCTGGTGAGACACAGCTGCACTTCTGCTAGACACACACAACATTCAAATTAGGTTAGCACCATATGAAAGTAGATATATAACTCTTAAACTGATAAATAACTGGCTAATTACTAGAGCTCAAAATATAACAGGAATGAAACTCCTCTACATCCATGTTGTCTGCTTCCCAAAGGCAGAATAGGGATTAGTTGCTGGCCAAAGCCTCTTTTTACAAATGAGTTGAAAGGGAGCATAAGACAATGCTTAATAAAGGTAAGACAAAGCCTGTTTGGCTACTGAGTCATGATGTGAAAAGCCACAGACATAAATACAAGCTTTGCCAGTTGTAAACTAGTTGCAGTTAAATGCCTCAAAATATTTACATTAAAATAAAGGAACAGATTACAGAACCACAGTGAAGAGAGCATGGTAGATAATCATTAAACTTCAATGTGAAACAGAGGTCAGGGGTATCATGTAAGCTAAACATCTAGTTTACATATGCTGGTAAATAACGATATGTTATTTCAGGGTTGCTTCTACAACCAAAAGTGAAATATAGTTCCTCCTCTGAAGTGTTAATAACATCCTACTCCTTCACTGGTGTTAATGAAGTAAGGAATCCTAGCCAGGCAGCATTGATATAATTCAATTTCAGCATGCCAGGATCTGTGTTCATTGAAACAAGGCTAACTATTAATCATTGCTATGCCTGTGCTTCTGTGCATTTTATAATTCACTGCAATGAAGTAGCATATGGTGGATAATATTTTCCAATTACTTTAGTTAAACAGTGTAAAACAAATGTAAGAAATGGTGCTTCCTGTTGCTGGACAAAACACATCCCCATTTACAAACAACCTGGGAAGAAATATATTCTAGGACAGATGTTCTAATGTAATTGATTTAAAATTCTGTGGCTTAAGATAACCTGTTCCACACCCTCTGATAACAGGCTGTTATTTGCCTCTGGTCCCAAGACTGCATCCTTATACAGAGTTACTTTCATACCCTTTACTGGTTCAGGTTGTCTCCTGGCATCCCTTAGTTACTGCAGCATTGATTAGGAACAAATTCTTGTTCTGCATCACAAATAGTCTCCTACTACTAAGAACTAACTTGTATACCTGCAAAATTATTTCAGAATTTTTATTGCTTTAAACAGTATTTCTACACTTATTGTCAGCTGGTGTCAGCAGCAGACAGGCTCTTTGATCAGTTACACCTGTACCTGCAATATTTTTCCTCCTTCACATTGCTACATTCACGTCTTTGCTTTTGATTTCCAAGCCTTACAAGTAAGACAAGGAAAAGAAGGTCATTCACATTTTACAAGCTATGCAAATAAATGTGATTTGTTTGCATTCACCTCCTAGCCTCTCTTTTTTTTTTTTTTTAAGCTGACAGCATCATCCTGAGGAACATTGTCAGGTGCAGTGAACCAGGTCTAGAAGGCCAGCAAGAATGTATGAAATAAAAGAAGGAAGAGAGACAGAGAAAATTGCTGATAAGTAAGGGTTGTCTTCTTCCTCTTTTTTTTTTCCTCAAAATTCTGGACATCAGACAAAGTAAGTGCCAGAAATTTGAAGTTATTAATTGTATGTGAGCTTGATAGTTCCAAAGTACAATGGAACTGCATGCCTAGAACTTGGCCACTATCAAAATTGCACTTTAATCCTTCTTTCAAAGACTGTTATAAATATGGTCTCAATTGGTTACTATTAGTATAATGTTACTGTTATGTATTATTACAGGTTATTGTGATGTGTTACCATCCCTGTGCACAGGGCCTGATCAGGCTTTCCATAAGCAGAACTTTCTTGGTTGCAGCAGCAATTTTGCATGTAGCAAACTTCCAGTGCAGGTACAGAACTGTGCAAGCTGGGGAGCAAGTATATACTTAGTAGATATAATAGAAGATATGCAGATGCTCCTTGAACCGTATGTGTTAATTGATTGCCCCTAAGGGGCTTGCAGTGAGAGATACTGAAAAATTAAAAGGCATTAAACTGTCTGATATAGCCACCAATCAAATTTTAACTAATGAACAACTAGAAGAACTAAATTACATTTTGTAAAGTTGTTCATTAACTTGTGTATGCCTTTATGAAAGGAAAGCAAAGCTTTCCAAATTTCTTTCTTACCTACTGCAATGTATTTGCTAAGGTTTAATGGTTCTAGTCAGTTCTAGTCACTTCCAAATCTATTAAGTGGACATTTTTACTCAAAGTGTCAATCTATTGTGATTGATGACATTGAGGTGAGATACAAACAAACAAACAAAAAACCCCACCCCACAAAGAGAGGAGACAAAAGATAAAGACATATACAATAAAACTTAAGTGAATGTTACATTTCTATGCCCAAAGTTGTGATCCATAAGCTTTTTTAAAAATGTGAATTCCTAAAATTGAATGCTTGTGAACTCTCAAAGCATCTCACTGTTAGAGTTGAAAGGCCCCTTTTCATGCCTAATTTTACACCTAGCCATGCTCAAAGTCACGCAGCTCTGTAGCAAGGCAGCAAACCAACCGAGACTGAGAAATTCGGCAAAAGATGCCTTTGTCTGCTGAAGGGTCTGTACTGAACAAGTACTAACATTGACTGCAGCACAAATACTTCAGCATCATCCACTTTTATTGGAATAATTTGTTCTATGAGGAGCAGAGCTAGTGGTGCCTAGTTGCCTACATATACGTGGAAACTGTGTCCTATGTACCCTATATTCCTCACTGCTGTAACCCAAACTGCTCTGTAATTCTAAGGACAAACTACTTCCTGTAATTTTTCCTCAAAATACACCTGTCTTCCCCTTATTTGCTGCCTACTTTCTCTGGCTTGCTGCCTGCTGTTATTTGACGTATGCCATAGCTACTTTAGAATGACAAGGTCCTGACTGATGGGTCAGGTTCTGCCAGCCTCAGTAGCAACTTTTTAAATGACGACATTAAAAAAACTGATTTCCATGCAACTTATAATAACTTAATATGGTGCAGATTACTACCCTTTGTCAACTGTGCCAAAAACAGTTTCAAAAATTACTGTAAAAGTTTGATGGGTAAGCAGATAGATGGATGACTTGAGCAGATAATGACTCAGGAAGAAGGCCCCTTTTCACAGAGGGCAAGTATTCATCCAGAAGCAAAGTTTTTTGAATGCTATCTGGGGACTACAGGCTGGTTAACCTCAAACTGATTCCTGGGAAGGTGATGGAGCAGATATACAAGGGACTAGGACATGATTGGCAGTAGGCAGCATGGATATATGAAAGGGAAATCATGCTTAGCCAAACTGATAATCCTCTATGATGACATGACCGGCTTGATGGAGGACGAGAACAAAGTAGATGTTTTATCTCAACTGTATTAAGGCTTTGGACATTGTTTCCCATAACATCTTCACAGACAAACTGATGAAGTGCTGACTAAGTAGGTGGGCAGTGAGGTGCACTGAACTGCTGGGCTCTAAGCATTGTGGTCAACAGTGTAAGGTCCAGCTGGAGTCTAGTCACTAGAGGTGCACTTGAGGGATCCATACTGGAGCCAGTATTTAACATCTTCACTGGAGTATTTAACATCCTCATCACTTGGAGGGTAGGACAGAATGTACCTCAACAGTTTTTCAAATGATACACAACCAGAGAAGTTGCTGATACACCAATTCCTACCATTCAGAGGGACCTTGACAAACTGGAGAATTAGACAAACTGGAATCTTATGAAATAAAGGGAAGTGCAAAATCCTGCACCTCCGAAGGAATAACCCCAGGAACTGGGACAGGCTGGAGGCCAACCAGTTGGAAACCGGCTTCGCAGAAAAGGACGTGGGGATTGTGATTTGACAACCAGCAGTGTGATCTCATGGCAAAGAAGGTCAACAATGTCTTGGGCTGCATGAGGAAGCATGTCATGAGCAGGCCAGGGGGGTTATCGTTGTGGTACTCAGCTTGGGGTCTCGTTTAAATCCTTTAGAACTGGGCTGTAGGTTGAGGCTGCATCTATACTAGTGAGCTGAGCAGTGCTGGGACCCATTCCCCAGGCCAGCTGGCACAGGTGGGTCACATCCATGCTACTAAATCCTTTTACCCTCCAAAACAAGATATGCTGCATGCAGAATTTCTATTAAGGATGGTTCCTGGCCTGTCGTAGCCCACAGTTCTTCCAGAAACCATTTGGGGAAAGTGCGATTTGCCCAGGGACGATGCTGTGCCAAGGACTGTTGTAATAATTAAACGGTCCAGATGGTTGGGACTATTTAGTTTATGGATGCAGTAGTGGAACAGATGTAGTCTCAAATCAAAATTTATCTTACGTAATTTAAAGGCCAAGCCTAAACTGACCGCACGAGCCTCCCTTAACCTAAATAGGGTTTATTAATCAGGGAAGAGTTACATGCTTAGGGGCAGATTGTCAAAGAATATTCAGGTGTCAGAGATGTGATGGATGCTTTGTGAGGGTTTGAAAAGCAGATAGAGCCTTAACTTCTACTCAGTCTTCTACAGCCATTGCTTAGTAACAGATTGTAGTGAATTTTATCCTGGGCTGAACATGAATCAGAAGTAAAAATATATCATAGATCACCATTAATCAGTCTTTCTTTGAGAAACTGCACAGCTAGAAAGTAATGGGTCTTCAATCAAATTTGTTAAATTGCAAGCCCAGAACCTAAGTCAAAACTGAATAAGCAGTGCCAGGAAAGGGTATTTATTACATTGGTCTGCCATTCATGTCCATGAATAAGGATTGCCTAAATATGCGGGAGGATTTATGACTGACGGGAGGTTAATTTCAGTTTCTTGCTGAAAAAAGAACCAAAACCAATAATAAATTAATTTTCGCATGTCACATGTTCATTTTGTTCAGCAGAAAAGATGATCCCTCAAAATATGAGCATGTCTTATGTACAAATAACTTCCTGTAAAACCAGCTTGTCCACAGGTGCAGAAAGCTAATTCTATTTTGGTGGGAAATGGTTTTACAATGCTTCCAGGGACCTCACGGCAAGTAAATAAGTGTGATGATACAGGTAACTATATAAACACAAATAATTCAATTTCTGTTTTAAATCACCAGGAAAAACATTGTGGAGCAGATCCAGATTCTCAGTTCAAGAATTATCTGACAAATGACAGAATTGTTACTGATAGCAAAACTTACTCACAGATGTGAAAGATTTGTCATGTGTGCGTTCTTTCCTTTAAACTTTGGTTGCTATCCGATACCAATTCTCTTTTTCTGTCAGGTTATCATGTTTGAAAAAAATGACTAATTAGTAAAGACTTTTGCAGCTTGTCAGGAAGAGAATCTGGAATAAATTCTTGTCTGGAGTAATTAACTGAAATTGGGAGTGATATCATATGTAAATGTGATTTCCCCCTATTAATTAGAAG
This sequence comes from Chionis minor, assembly GCA_013398295.1. NCBI lineage: Eukaryota > Metazoa > Chordata > Aves > Charadriiformes > Chionidae > Chionis > Chionis minor. The sequence goes on along the minus strand of VZSF01010867.1, from coordinate 187,488 downwards.
CCTTAATTACTTTGATCAGAGACCTCATTAAACCACTTTTGGAAAGCAAGGGAAGTAGAAAAAAAAATAGATCTTGAAAAGGCCAGTTGTTCTAGTATCAAAAGTTTAATTTTTTTCACGGTGGACCTTATAGTGTTGCATAAAACACTATAAAAAAACTAGATTCAGATCTGAACTCCAGTGGATGTTTATTTCATGCCTGAACCCTACCGAACCCAGAAAAAAAAAAATGTTCAATGTATATTAAGGTTGTTTTGTTATTTCCTTTAGCGCAAGCAGTACATCAACGCATCTTAGAACTTATGGGGACTGGCAGAGAGAACAGTCCAGCAGGGGAGTTAGGGTATCAGGGTCTCGTGATCTGTGTTTAGTTCCTGCCAGCCAATGTTTTCTTGTGGAATCTTACATTAGCCACTTAATATTTCTGTGCTTCAGTTTGCCTCCCCTGTAGAAGGATAACATGAGCTTTCTCTCTTCTCTTCATCTGACTTATCAAGTTAGAACAAAGTGACAAGCCCAACACACTGGCACAGAAGCGCGTACAGTGGGTCACAGTGGTCTTGTCTGCAGAAGAAGGGCAGGGCAGAGGGCTCTCTGTACAACATCACACGCAAATGGCCAACAGGGAGGGAAGCTAAACAGACAATTACTTCATTAACTGTGCTAATGACATCTTAGTGAAGACTTAGATTGCCTTAATAATTTTTATATGTACAGTTGTGCAACCCATGTACAATCCTAGCATAGGTTAGCTATATGTGCATACGAGATAGCAGCCTTCCTAAAGCTTTAATTACCTAAATCCATCTTTAGATGCATCTGTGCAGTGAATATTCTTTATTAAGACTGGAAGAAGGAAGATACCTGTGTTCTATTTAAAATAAACAAAAGATTTTCTGCTCTTTTGTATAGTCCTTCTCAATACTAGAAGGAGTAGCATATTTTTATTTCAAATGAGTTCTTTGTCTCTGCTGCTGCTACTATAATACCTGAGTCAGCCATGTTATTGATAACTTTTTTTAAAAAAAAAAAAAAAAAAAGAAAAAGCTGTGCTTCCCCTTTATCCATCTTGCAAAGGTCTGTAGTCCAGGTCTGCATTTAAATGAGGTGATCCACAGACACTTGAAAGTTTGCTGAATGCAGTCAGCCATAATGAAAAGGCTGTACCAGTTCCCTACAGCAGCACAGGTGTTTAAACTCTAGGGAATATTTCCTGGTACTATGGCATTAGACTAGACTTCAGCCTGTTGTTTTTCTACTGTGATTGCAGCAGTCAGGTTTCTACTTCCTGTTATTCTGAGGTAGTCCAGAGGCTTACATACATTTGCTGAACCATATAAAAGAGATACTTTTCTTACTTTGCTGTCAAGTAGCAAATGTATGGTCATGCTGTGAAGGAGAAAAGATGAATACTCTGCATTTTATTTTTGAGTTAATTTGAATAACAGACTCAAAAACTAATGCCCTGTACACCAAATATCAGTAAAATGATAGACTAGTTTGAGTTGGAACAGACCTTTAAAGACCATCTAGTCCAACCCCCCTGCAATGATCAAGGACATCTTCAACTAGATTGGGTTTCTCAGAGCAACCTGACCTGGAATGTTTCCAGGGATGGGGCATCTACTACCTCTCTGGGCAACCTGCTCCAGTGTTTCACCACCCTCATTGTAAAAAATGTCTTCCTTCTATCTAGGCTAAATCTCACTCTTTTAGTTTAAAACCATTACCTCTTGTCCTATTGCAACAAGTTCTGCTAAAATGTGTGCCCCCATCTTTACTGTAGGCCCCCTTTAAGTACTGAAAGGCCACAATTAGGTCTCCCCAGAGCCTTCTCTTCTCCACACTGAATAACCTGACTGATGTTAACGTCTTAAAATGTCTTAAAGATGTAAAGTTTGCGATTTTTTTCCCCCTTCTGCATGCAGTGTGTTATATTATACATGATCAGACAGAACAAAACAACTGTCACTGCCAAACACCAGTTGTGTACCGCTCTTGTGTTTCATCAAACATCCTTCAGTCATTTATTCTGTAATTTGTACTTCTAAACTGCTAGATAGCAAATATTTGTCTAAGTTAAGATGAGAAAATTGGATCACATTTAATCAACAGAAGATTGATCTCATAATTAGAGTCTGAGACCTTGAACAAATTTTTTGCCCTTCTTTGTCTTAATTGTCCATTAGTTGGAAGGAATTCTGAAATAGGTACTGAAGCAGAGGAACCTACATTAAAAAAATTAGTTTTCTGTTTCAGTCAGTGGTCTCCAACTTTTTCTAGCTTGCTAGCAACAGTACTTGGGAAGAAATATGCTGCCAGCAATATCTGACCTTGCTCTGCCTAAGCATATTTCAGCTTTACCAGCAACAGCTTCCTTTGGCCTCTGGTGGTGGTGGAGGATCTTGCAGAGAACTTATTGCCTATAAACTATAATAAAAACCATTGATCAATGTGATTTTGTGTTGTGCTCATTTAACACTATGCCCTTTACAAACATGAGTGCAAAATCCCTCTTTTGTTATACACTAAACAAAAAACACTAAGGAAATGATAGGTTTTTTTAAACATAAGTTAATGATGAGTAAAAGTCAAGCATTCTCTTGGCCTGGGAGAAGGGAAGGTGAAAGTATTCAAAGCAAAACTGTGTGTACTTAATGTCAGGTGTTGATGCCTTATTGCTGTGTGGTCTACCTGCTTAGAGTTTACTTCAAATGTTTTACAGTATATGCACTTTTTCCCCTAGATTTTTGTTTTGTTTGAAGTCAGTGCAGATTTTATTATCTGCACTTAGTATGGATGCAATAATTAACCACAACATGCATGTCTCCCAGTCTATATTCTGTTTACAGCTTCAATGCAAATATATCTCTGAACAGTGCTGTCCTGGTTTGAGACACACAGGATTAATTTCTCTTTCAGTAATTTTACTTTTAAGTAAGGTCTCTTCTAATGCTTGGGAAAACTGCATTTTTAGAAGACTCTAGTGTTTAAATTTGCGAAAATATTTACTTTATAGCCAGCTATGGTATGTGGATTTCAAGGTCTCAGTATTTTCAAGTTAGCCAGGTGCCTGGACGAGGAGGAGCGAGACCTGGGCACTTGACCCAAGCTGTCCAACAGGTTTATTTCATACCATGAACATCACATTCAATATAAATTAGAAAGTTTGCTGAGGAATTTTTCTCTTCCATCATGGCTGCGATCTTGAGAACTTCTTGCCCTGGTGCAGATTCTTGAGTTCTTCCCTTCCTCCTGATGCCATAGCGCTCGCAGTGTCTGACATTTGCTGTCCACTGCTGGGAGTGCACAGCTTCCTACTGATAGATTTGGCTGAGGATAATCCTTGTATATTTTATATTTATATTAGGATCAATATTGGTTCTTTAGCCTTATTAATGTTAATTATTTAGTATTATTCTATTAAATCTGTTTATATTTCAACCCTCAGGTTTCCTTGGGTTTTTTTTCCCCAATTCCCCTTCCTGAATGGAGAGGGGTCATTGGGTGATAGAATAATTGTCTAAATGACAATAAGTTATTGTGGGTTCTTCGAACCATGAGAAGTGCTTAAATGCTTTTAACTATGCTTAAGTTAGTTGTACCTGACCACATGTCTAAGTATTTTCCTGAAGGGGAAAATATGTTGAACCAGGGGCCATAAAATAAACTGGAAAATTGCTTTTGAATTAAATCATAGAATCATTTAAGTTGGAAAACACCTTTAAGATCATCATGTCCAACTGTTAACCTAGCACTGCCAAGTCCACCACTTAATCCCTTTTAAATGCCTCCAGGAATGGTAACTCTTCCACTTCCCTGGACAGCCTGTTCCAGTGTTTGACAACCCTTTTGGCGGAGAAATTTTCCCTAATATCCAATCTAAACCTAACCTAGAACAACTTGAGGCCATTTCCTCTTGTTCTATCACCTGCTACTTGGGAGAAGAGACTGACCCCCACCTCGCTACAACCTCCTCTCAGGTAGTTGTAGAGAGTGGTAAGATCTCCCCTCAGCCTCCTTTTCTCCAGACTCACCAGTTCCCTCAGATGCTCATCATAAGATTGTGCTCTAAACTCCTCTTCTTTAGACATGCTTGAGCACCTCAATGTCTTGCTTGTAGTGAGGGGTCCGCTATCAGGGAATATTGCCAACACATTAACTACAGCCAGTGTTTCCCTTTCTAAAAACCCCATATCTATCCTGATGTTTAGGCAAAATACCAGATTTAATAGCTAAACATGTTTTTTATTTTTATACACTGCAGATAAAGATGTTGCTGTATGTGGCAGAATGCAGCTACAGAGGAATTTTAATTAGGCCAAATCTCATTACATGTTTGCAGTTCAGCTGGACAGCCAAGCCAAGGCCTCTCTGTGATTGTAAAAATGTCATGGGACGTGTAGGGCTTAAAGTAGCCAAGATCTTAATTTTGCAGCTCTTCCAAAGTAGCTGCTGTCCTTCTGCTGCAGCAGCTGCAACTTCTGGGATGACAGCACATTTACATTTAACTCTGGAAATTACAAACACTGGCTCAAAGGGAACAACAACATCCAGTAGAGGAATACTAGCAAATAGTTTGTTAGTGGAGGAACCCCAAGACTAGTCACACGCAGATCAGTCAGTCTGAAAGAAAGGTGAAAAGAAGCACAGTGAAGGCCCTGGGAGTCTGTCAAATTATTTGATCAATACACTTTCAAGTTTTATTTAGTGTCTGACAGCCATGTAGTTAATAAAAAAATCTGTGATATACAGTGCACGCTAACAATTAATTTAATTCTTGGATCATTACAAAAGAATCATTTTCTGGCCAGAATGAAGACCAATATTTCATAACAACCTCTTATTCCAATTATAATTGTGTAAAGATGATGTAATGGTTATGACCATCTCTGAGGATTATTTTGTCCTCTGCTCCTTATCCTGCAAGAGGGTTTGTCTCACACCCCCAGTTAGTCAGTCCTTGATGCACATAAAATTAAACAATCGAAGTAGATTGTTGCAGGATTTACAAAAAACTCCAATGATGTCCTCAAAATCCAGGTCTAGTCTGTTAGCAACCTCATTTTTCACCATTATGGATACTGCAAATCCAGTCCAGCAACAACATGGCAGCCCTGGCATGTGTTTGTGAATTCTGTAATTAGAGTTGTGTATGTATGTATACATATATAAACTATAAATACATTTTTATATACATGTTTAGATGTATTAATATTTTATATGTATGTTTATAGTTTTCATCCACAAATATAAAAACAGTTCCATGACTTTATACCCAAATATATTGGAAGTTTAAGTGCTAATTTAACTTTAACCAGTGTTTAAGCATTACAAATCAGGATACATCCCTGTATTCAAATTTAAGTATGCAAGAAATCTCATTGATTCAGAACTCGTTTGCCTCTCCTGGGTTTTAATGACTGTCAGCAGTTTAATTTCATCAGCAGACTGTGAACATTGTTTATCAGATTTAAGACATATTATAGAATATTGTGATGTCTGTTATGCAACTGGACAGTTTGACTTTGGTTTATACCAAGCTGAAAAGATCCAGTCATCAAGTCTTATTTCCCAGCTACTGAAAAAACCCCTCCTTTTACTGTATTTTCCACTTTGTCCATTGTCTTTCATAAAGTCTTAGAAAACTCTATCTGCATCTCAAAAGGGCTATAAAGATAAGGAAAGATAGCTTCTAAGGATAAAAATTCCAGAACAAGACCTTAATTTACCCTTTCTTTCATAGGTTTGGTTTTTTTTTCATTTTGTATTTTTTAATATTCAGTAAATTGCTTTTTTTCCCTGTTAATAACACATGAATAAGTGCGTAATGTCAACATCCAGAAGATATTACCAAAAACAGGCAAGCAAATGGGCTTCTTCATTTTATTATGGGTTATAAGCGTTAAGAAAAAAAACAAAGTTATGAAAAAACAGAACCTTTCTCCATTTAGATGTTTCTGCCTTCATACTTGATGGCAAAGGGCAAACCTGAAGGATTTCTAAAATTAATCTGGAGATCTATACCTAAAAAGTATGGAGTCACTTGAATTTTTCTGGGAGGCCATCAGCATGTGTAATATGTAGAACAAACGTCCAGATGCATCTCTCAAGTCCTCATGGATTCTGTTTTTTTCCTGTAGGTATATGGGGACAGAGATGGGTGTTGCACCTAAGGGAATCCTTCCTCCAAGCGGTTTGTCAGATACAATTTTCTGTGGAAAATCAACTGAAACATTGTCACTAGGAAATACAGGCTGAAGCAGGACAGTTTAATTACCTTTGGCAAAACATGCAAAGATGCCCTAGAATGATTCTGCTATTACTGATGTTTTTGACATTTCAGTTTTGTAAAAGAGAGAGGAAAAGTTTTCTTGACACAAGCAGATTAACATATGGGTATACAAATGCTGGAAGTCACATTCCTATCTTAGAGAAAAATTGTCGGTTAGAAGAGAAAGACTAATTAATTTAGGAAGTTTGGGTATTTTTCTACAAATATTTTTAGTTTTGTAAAACAAGGTCACTAGCACGGTTGTGTTGCAGTTCTAACAGAGCATTGTTAAGAAGCAGTAAGGAAGCAGGAAGTAAATAAATAAATTGATCTAAAATAGAATCATAGAATCATAGAATGGTTTGGGTGGGAAGGGACTTTTAGAGATTATCTAGTCCAACCCCCCAATACAGAGTATAAGTATTCAGTGCTCTAATTAGCTAAAAAAATATAGACTGGGAAATTTCAAATAAATAACTACATAAAGTAAATAAGATAGAAAAGATATATAAGTAGGAGACATGCCTGCTGTGTCTTCTGAGGTAGTGTTTATTGATACCATGACATCCACTTTGCCAGGCTGTGCTATGCATGGAGACAATTAAGAAGTTGCTAACCAGTTTTGTCTATTGCCATGTGTTGCACCTGTTTAACAGAGGTATCTTGTGTCTCACATTTTGTTCTGATAAGCCTGAGACTTTCATGACAAATTTTCCAGTGTCTGGTCGGAGATGTATCTAACAATGTGTTTAGTCCTCTTCAAACTGAATCTAACTTCATAATAAGTATTATGAAGTTATTCATAGGCTACATACTTCATTCGTAATCTCCAGTCATTTTATTGCCGGATCTGAAATTACACTTCCAAATCCCATGCCTTGTCTTGTCAGTTGCAGGTATGTGATGCAAAATAATATGATCAATTGGGTTGGCTTTAAAATCTAGAAATAATTATTAATTTAGTACATTGATCATGGTCCCTCTTATATCTGCCACCTTTTTACTGAAGATGAATGATAGACCTTACTTGTGTTCATATCTTTGCTGAGATTATAAATTGTACTTTTCCCAAACTGACAACAACCACAAGAGGCTTATTGCATTTCTGTCAGGTTGGCTATTCAACTTACTTAGTCACAGGGTCACCTTTTTGCTTTTAATACAAATGTCAGGACATTGCACTTTTTCAAAATCCAAAACCTTTACTGAAGGAGGAAAAAATAAATTAAATCTGTTTTATAGGCACTAAATCCGAACAGAGAGATCTTGTTGCTTTTGTCATCCATTGGAACACTCACTGTACTTTCAGGTATCAAAAGTTTGTAGGATATGTAATAAGTTACTGGGATAGTTACAAGCACTGTGCTAATCAACCTATTGTCTTCAGTTCTCTGAAAAACAGGCTTCTAGAGTATCAGAAAAGCCTTCTCACTGATTCCCATTTTCTGTTTGGATACATCCTTAGTTCTGTATATACACCTGCAAAATTTTTGTATTGTTTCTTTGCATTTACTGCTCATACATTTGTGTACAGAAACAAACACTCACAAAGCAGACTCATTTATTTCTCACCATTCCAGGTCTAAAAGAATTGTTTAATCTATGTGTTAACATCAGACCCAGAGATGATTGAATCCAGAGGGATTGTTTTTCTGCTGATTTTAGTACGCCTTAGACCTATCATATATACTTATCTTTGAACGAAATAATTTGGCATCTGGGCATACTTATTTTTCTCCACTGACTATGGAACAAGCTTAAATAACTAGTGCATATTTATATGGCTAACCTTCAGATGCATAAATTAGGACAGCTAAACCCTTTTTCTCCTGGATGCCTTCTTGGTCTGCTGTTTACAACTTTGTGTAGTTTATATAAAGCTAGGGAAAGGTTTAGACTTAAGTGCAAATTTTGGACATCTCGTTCTGAACCTAGATAGGCAAAGCAGTATTTAGCTGATCTTAGTGATCATATTGTACACGCATTTGTCTGTTTGTTCCTTCACTAGTTGTGCTGGGCTTGGCTGGGATGGAGTAAATTTTTCTAGTAAATCTGTTGCCCTGTGGGCCAGTTTATTCCACATGTGCCACAGGAGTAGATGTCTCTGGTAAGATTTAGTGAAAAAGGTCAAGGTGAAGAAGGAGCCCTCAAAAAATCCCACCTGTTTCTGCAGTCTCTGGTGTGAATTCATTGCTACGTAGACATCAGATAATCCACACGGGTTCTTGAAGAGATGTTTTCTGAATGAATTGGACATTGAAAACTTCAGTGGTAAGCGCATAATTCAACAGCAATCAACTGTGAGGTACGCATCAAACACAGATATGGATTTCTTTGCTCCAGAAACCCTCATTGGACCACTTGTTTTGATGATACCAGGGCTATGTAGCTTTTTTCAGCTCTGCTATAGGAACCATAGGGGCTTTTTCCATAGGGGGAAAAACATGTCAGTCTTGTCAGTTTTTGTCATGTCAAACATCGATTTTCTTTGGGAAAATTTTTATATGCACCTAAACCAAAAGCTGTTTTTAAACAGTCTGCTTCTGCTGTGAAACACAAACACAACACTTTTACTTGATGACACAGAAATCTTATAGATAACCTAAAAACTTGCCAAACTTTCCTGATAGTTATAGTTTGGTCTAAATGTTGTCAGAAAGAAATCATTGTTACACTTAACCAAACTGGTGTGCTTTTCACACAGTTGAACTTTTTATCCTTCAAAGAATGAATATATTTTTTAGATTTAAAACCATTTTTTTTTGGTAATTTTAGGTTCCAAGTAGCAACTTAAAATAGTATTTTTGCCTGGTTATAAAATCTTCTGTAACAGATAGCTGATATAAAAAAGAGTTCTCCATTAATTTTGTGATACCATTTAAATTGATGTGTTGATATTGATGCTTTGGGAATCAGTTTGCTTATTGTCAAACAGATCACAAATAGTGATAAGCTTATATTGAAGTAATTTCTGGATGTATTCATGTATTGTATTGAATTATCATTTGTTTTAAAGTCATTATCATATATAGTAGCCTTGAACCCTGAGTACAGAGGTGTAAGAAGAGATGTTGACATTTTTATTACCGTACTGGGCCTAGGATACAGCTAATTTTCTTCATATGGTGCTGTGTTTTAGATTTTTTACCAGAACAGTACCAATAACACAGTCATTTTCTAGCTTTTTCTGAAGCGAGGTTGCACAGTTTCAAGTCCTTTTTTGTTTCTTACTCTGTCCCCATTGCTGAATAGACTAGGGGGTGCGCAATAGCCTGGGAGGAGGCACAACCAGGCAGATGACCCAAACTAACCAAAGAGATATTCCATACCATATCACATCACAATCAGCAATAAAAGGGAAAAGAGGGGGTTTTGGAGAGTTAAGTACCTTTTCATCAAGAACTAGCTGCACATCGGTTTACCCATAGGAAATGGTGAGTGCTTGCCTTTGTATCGTTTGTTTTGTTTTGTTTTATTCTCTCTTATTCCACTTGTCTTTCACTTATAAAACAGTATTTTTTTTTCCATCTTGACCCCCAAGTTTTCTTGCTTTTGTTCTTCCTTTTCTCTTCCCCTATTCCATTGGGGCTGGCTAGGGGAAGTGAACGAGCAGCTCAGCTGCCTACCACGGTTAACCCACAATATATTCTCAAACCATCAGCACTATCAATAAAAAGATCACTAACTATACCAAATATTTGGAAAGATGCATGCTTTCAAACAACTCTAAACATTATATTAATTTTCACTAATTAGAGGTCAGATCTTTTCATAATATGCTTACTCATTTGTTCAATCTGTTATCGATGTTTCTTGAATGTTGCATAAGCTGAATTGCATATCTGTGTTGATTGCAACAATGTGATATTGTGAACGTTAGCAGGAGTTTTATTAAAGATGCAACAAGATGCATTTTTCCTGAATGTAATACAGACCAATTTATGCATAGATTATTTTTAAATATAAAAAAAATATTATTTCATTAAGAGATCTCTTGCTGTTCAGGACAAATTTTGTTTCACTAAAATTCTCATTTCTTGAATATATTTGACATGCTTCCTATTTCTTTATTCTTATCTACTGCTTTGAGAGATTAGTTTTTGACTAAATTGGTCCCTCTTAAAATCTGAGATCACATGGAGGAAAAGCAGGAGAATAAGAAATAACTGATAATTTTCCAAAATATTGATGAAACACAATCAAGTACTTGGGAAAATATGAAACCATGGACTTAAATCTTCCAGCTATCTATCCTGGTCTTGCCAGAACTGAATACATACTTTACAGCTGTCTTGACAGAGTCATGATAATGGCTTTCTTGTTCCTTGTTTAGAGCAGACCATTGAACACAGGTCTTACACTCGCTGGGGCATTGACAGAAAGCAAAATATTGTGAATGGAGGTCAAAAGAGAGGGTAACATTTCAGACCCCACTAGCTGCATATTTACCAAACTTGTATCATTTTACTCTTCATTTAATTCCTAGTTTGTGTTAGCAACGCCTGCCTCCCTTTCTGAGAACTAGTTTCTGCATGCTGTATGCATACCAACGTGAAAATGGAGGATTTTATTTTTTTTTCCAAGACATCTAGGAATTGGACAAAGCATTTAATTTGGTGACACGTGGCATTAATTAGGCTGGTTCAAGTTTTGAGCCAATCTATCTGCTAAAAAATTTCCTTTATAGTTAATGAAGGGGAAAAAATAAATAAAAGACTCCACAGGAAGACTTTTCCCATACTGAGAAAGATCTGTCTAACAGGTAAGATGAACAGCCCTCCAGGGGTGCCTCAGTACCTCCATTGACAATGGAAAGATCTATCATGTTAATATCTGTAACTAGATGTTAACTTTTAGACACTTAACTTTCAGTCACTTAACTTTCAGTGAGAAGAAGATCTTAACAGCTTCTGCCTCTCTCAGGCAGCTGACTGGTTGATTAAGTACCTAATTAGCTTTGAAGTTCTGCTTCTTGGGTCTTGTGGTTTCTACAGATAAAATATTTCTGGAAAAAAATGTTTTCCAGTACTGCATAAAGGAAGTACTGTTTTCTACCAATTTACAAACTTATTAGGATACATGAATTATTAACTTTTCATGCTACTTTTCTTATCTAAGAACTGCTTATGACCTACTATTTCTGACTTTAAAACATATGCAGCTTGTGGTTTGATGTATATACATAAACACTATATACATTAGTAATAACAGAAGCCATACTACCCCGGGCAGCTGATTCTAAACTCATGGTATTTTGCCGTTGATTCCAAGAGAACCCTTCAAGCTCTACCTGATGGCAGATACTGGGTATTTTTTTTGGCTAGATCTAAGATCTACTGTAGAGAGCCAAGGTCTTACATGGAATATCATGCACTCTGTTTGGAGCATGAGACAAACTAAGAAGATACTGTTGATAGCTACCTGGCTTCCTCTAGAGTTTTGTGCTCTCTGATATTACCAAGAGCAAGATCATTTTTACTGTCTGCACGGTTTGTATGTATTGATAAAGGAAAAAGATCAAGTTTCTGTGATGACACAGTACGGTCTTTTTCTGAGAAGAGACAGACAGGCAACCTTAATCTTTTCCTAAAGTTACATACCCCTCAGCTTCTGTAATTCAGCATGCATCAGAACTGCATGTCTAGTGCCATAACTCTGTCCCAAACACTGAAGAAGATCCTCCTGTTCTGGCGATAGTGTATAATTAGAAGCGTCCGTGTTCTCAGAAAAATGTTTTTACAATCAGCTTGTTTCTGGCAAAAGCCAACTGGCAAGCATGAGTGAACAGGGTAGACTAGAGTAGACTATTTCACTTGAAAAGGGACCTACAGTGATCCCCTAGTCCAACTGCCTGACCAGTTCAGGGCTGACCAGAAGTTAAAGCATGTTATTAAGGGCCTCTTAAACACTGACAGGTTTGGGGCAACGACCACCTTTCTAGGAAGCCTGTTCGAGTGTTTCACCACCTTCTTGGTAAAGAAACGCTTCCTAATGTCCAGTCTAAGCCTCCCCTGGTGCAGCTTTGAACCATTCCTGTGTGTCCTGTCACTGGATACCAGCGAGAAGAGACCAGCACCCCCCCCTCCATGTCCCCTCCTCAGGAAGCTGGAGAGAGCAATGAGGTCGCCCCTCACCTCCCTTTCTCCAAATTAGACAAACCCAAAATCCTCAGCCGCTCCTCATAGGACATTCCTTCTAGCCTTTTCACCAGCTTTATTGCCCACCTCTGGACACATTCAAAGACCTTCACATTCTTCTTAAATTGTGAGGCCCAGAACCACACACAGCACTCAAGGTGAGGCCACACCAATGATGAATACAGCCGGATAATCACCTCTTTTTACCAGCTGGTTCTATTGTGTTTAATGCACCCCAGGATGTGTCTGCTGGTCTCCCTAGTCTCCCAAGACCTTTGGTAGATGATTGAGAGGCATCCTGCTAACTTCTGCTAGCTACTTCAGTACTCTGGGATGAATCCCATCAGGCCCCATGGAGTTATGAACTCTTTAACTGATACAACCAGTCCCTTACAATTTCAGAGTCCACAAATGAAAAATCACTGTTCCAGTAGTCATGGTCCTCCAACTCATTATTATTAAACGCAGGCAAAAAAGAATTGGCTGCTTTAAGAGCAGCCTGAAAACATATCTTAAAGCTTACCACATCTCCTAGATCAGCCAGGAGGGGCAACAGGGTAGTTAAAGAATAATAAAAGACAATCAGCTTCCTCTTTTTATTCACCATACAGATGTATGTTACATTTTTTTTTTACCATGAATTAGTATTTATAAGGTGTTTATTTGTCTGCTGTATTCTAAGAATGTATTTATTATAAAGTATTTATAAACTGAATCTAAAAGTATGAAAATTTGTTTTAAATGTTGAACTCCTTTGTGCCTCATCAGGCAACCAGTGACTACCTTGCAAGGTGTTCAGGAAAGATAAAAATTCTTGAAAAGAATTATATCTAAGAAGTAGCATTAGAACATATTTTTCCAATTTTTATTATATAACTTTTGTATTGAAATCTTGTCATAATAATAATCACAAGGGAGACAATGCTCTAGTATTCACATTTATACCAGATTCTGACACTGATTATAGTTTACCTAGACATTACCCTTGCATTACATCCTGTAGCTTATGTTGCTGTGATAATACAGAAAAAATAATTACTAGACATCTCAAACATTTTACAGAATATCTTAGCATGAGAATACTGTTTGCCAAATACTAATGTTTCTTGTTCTGCCTGAGAAGCTGCATCTTTAGTAGTTTTCTTCACTCAAAAGGCAACATATTTTAATTTAATTTGCCTCCATTAATCTATTGCTGCTAGAGATTAATTTTTGATTGGTTGCTTCCTCACACTTAAATGTGAGTTATCATGGGACAACGCTTCCACAGCAAGTACATTTTATGTAACCTTTTTCAATTAAAACAGAACTACTAATCAGCTATACCAAGTTTGGGAAGTTTTGTGACTATAATAGAAACAGTAGGGAGAAATTTATTTCAGCTTATAGGTTTGGAGGTTATAAACATCTTCATCAGTGGATGATGCAAATCCCCCTATATTAGAACCACCAAGGACTTGTTGAATGATTATTTTTTCCTTCAACTAGTACCACACAGGTCCAGCTGTAACTACAGTTATTCAAGTATTTGGAGAAGGGAATACAGTTAGGGAATACTTGTCTAAAAATGTAAGAAAAAGCAAAAAGGAAAAAAAAAAAAGAAAGATAGCTTTGAGATAATTTGCTAACACTTCTTTCTCTTTTATTTAGAAAATTTTGTTTGTAGCAATATGACAGTTGTTCTAGGGGAAATACCAGGTGTGTAGGAGGAGGGAGAGGCCACTGATGTTATCTCACAGTCCTGTGTAGAGAGGCGTAGGTTCTTTGAGCATTCACTATTTGGCATTTATTAGTTTTACCCTTTGGCAACAATCTCCCTTTCCTGCCAGGGGAGTCCAGGCTCTAAATGAGCTGTTTGTGTTCTGCTGTCCTGCACTGGGAGCTTGTCGGAGACTCAGTGGATCTGATCCCCTAAAATTAGTTTTTGAAATTGAAATCCGTTGTCCGGGGAAAGTGAGCTACAAATTTTCGGGGCAGAAAGAACTATCACGTTAGTGATAGCTGTCACAGCATAAAGTCCCATGTTTTTTCTGCATAGAGTCTCCTCCTCTGTTTAGCCAGAGGATCTGTGCACCCTCAAACTCTATAACAAATAGGGGAACACAATGTGGCTCCAAGTCTCCTTCAGGATCTGTCCTTTGGCACATTAGAAACAATTAACCCCCTCAGGAAATACACTGAGTTTATCCAGCCTATTTTAATAGCATGAGTTATGATCTGCTGTATCTCAGCTGAAGCCATCAGACAAGTAACTACTTTCCAAATAACTTGAAGTGAGACCAAGTGTTAGTACTTTTTTATTCAACTGTAATAACTAAGTCTTTTGGGTCTAAAAATGTTAATAATTCTCAAGTTAAATGCATAAAACTTACACTTAATCCTTTCACAGCCCAGATACCTCATTGTCTTTTTTTCTTCTTCTTCTTCTAGATGGAAGAATTACCACTGTAACCCCTAATTCTTCACAGTTTTTATGCATATTTACAGTGTGTCTGGAAGGGAATATATTTTCCATCACCACCCTACTTCATCTCCTCTCTTTCTTTTGTCAGTGGTATAAAACAGGGACTTGTAAAAAAAAAAAAAAAAAAAAAAAAAAAAAANAAAAAAAAAAAAAAAGTAGAGCTACTGCAACCTAATATGTACAAGGGCTGTGAAAGGTTTTTTGTGTATTCCTCTAGGGCTGGCATTGCAAAAAGGTGCAGAGCAGAGAATACCAGTCTTTCATCTGTGCACCTCAAGAACTGCAGGAAGAATACAAGAGCAAACGACCTCACAAAAATATGATAATGAATGCACTGCCTCCTCTTTCACTGTCAGCTTTCTGATCTTCCAAGGCAGAAACCTCCAAACGCTCCTTTCAATAATGCAGAGGGAGTGAAAACTCAATATAACTCATATGTAAACAACCTTTCTTACCTCTCCTGTCAGATTTCCTCAAATATTTTCAGTAGGTGGGTTCCCACTGTCTGGGTTACAAGGGTAAATTTTATTGTTTGTTCTGGGAGAGAAAATATGACAAGGAGTGCATTTTTAAAGGGAGATTCACATGGATCATATTTTCTTGGGACTTTGCCTAAACAATAAAGCTTTTGTGGTTAATCTAAACTAGCCTTTAGCATCCTAAAGAACTTGGAATAACAGATTTTTTTGTTGCTTATTTCACCCACTAAGGATCCACCTGTGTTTCTCCAATGGAATGAAATGTAGCTTTAAATTTGAAATTATAAAATTACATTTTCCCCCTCGGCAGCATTGCTCATTTTTGTGCAGTATTTAATTTTGCAGCACTTGTCAGAGTAACTTGTTTTAAGACATTGAATGCCCTGTCCAAGCAACCTGAAAGAACTGACTGAGATTATAATAATTCTTTTGGTAAAAGATTGATGCAAAAACTCTCAAGACAATTAGAAACTCAGTTTTGCCAACTAAATATTTAATTCTTTCTCATGTTTTGTTAATAAACAAGAGCCAGGACTATAAGGAGAGAAACTGCAGCACTTTTTATTATTCCACAGGCACACAGAATCCTTGGTCTAGCAGAAATAACTTGCTCTGAAATGTTTAGTGTCAAGCGTTATGTTATGTCTGTCTCTCAGGTACCTCATCTGAAGAACAAGCAAACCTAGTACTTATTCTCCTTCTAGTCTATGGTTTCTGGGTAGTTTTTAACACTCATGAGTTTGCAGGAAATTACAGATGGGACCCAGTCACCTTCCATAGATCCCTAATATTTATGTAAGCTTTTGCTGCATAGTAAAATACTCCTCCTGAAAGAAGTGTTTAAATTCTTTTTACAGTTGGTGGAGAGATCTGCTTGTCTTTAAAATCTTTCAGAGTAACTATTTGTTCAAGCTAGGTTAATGAGAAATTTTTACCATTATAAGACTTCAAAGACCTCTCCAAAGACTTGTCTCCATTTATGTTTTCCTGTTACCTGGTCTGGCTTCAGAAACAATTGCCATTTCCCCTTCCAGGTATCTCCTTTCAAGTCTCACATCATAAATGTTTACAAATACTTAAAGGGAGGGTGCTAGGAGGAGGGGGCCAGACTTTTTTCAGTAGTACCTAGTGACAGGACAAGGGGCAATGGGTATAAACTTGGATATAAGAAGTTCCATCTGAACATAAGGAGGAACTTCTTTCCTTTGAGGGTGGCAGAGCACTGGCACAGGCTGCCCAGAGAGGTGGTGGAGTCTCCGACTCTGGAGACATTCCAAACCCACCTGGACACCATCCTGTGCAACCTGCTGTAGATGGACCTGCTCTGGCAGGTGGAGTTGGATCAGATGATCTCTAGAGGCCCCTTCCAACCCTTAACATCCTGTGATTCTGTGATTCTGTGATCTCTTGTCATTGTGGCAGAACATGAGCGCATTTGTTAACTCTGCTTGGTCAAGGAAAAATTCATTAACCTCTTCACAGACAATCACTCCCCTACAAATATCACAGCATAATTTTTATTGTCAATGAAGCATTCATTTAAAACATGGTCACACATAAACTTAAAATTCAGCAAAACATCCACTGAAAAAAAATACAAATATGTGGTGTTTAGAAATCCCTTTCAGTTGTCCACAAACTGCCTGCGACTACAACCATTTACTTCCCAATATGGACTAAACCTTAGTAATGTCACTAATTAATTTTGGAAATGAAAAAACACTGTCATCTTTATATCTCATAGCCACCTTTGCTCAGTTCTTGCTGAAAAAAATCCTGAAATAACAAAATACCATAAAAAATGATGTGGTAAAATAATTTCAGCTAACCAAATCTAAGCCACATCACTTGGGAACCTTCTATAAGAGGGGGATGGACATTTCTACAGGGAGATTAAATAGGTAGCTAAGGCAAATGGGATGAGTCTCACTCCAGAGTGACATCCATTTCTCCATGTTCTGCAGGAAAGGCCTTATTATCCTAGAAAAATAATTATTAGGCAGAGTTATTAGGTGAGAGGAGTCCTTCCAAACAACTCTAAAGTCTCTAGGATGTGTATTTTCTTTCTCATAACATGAAATCCAAAGCCATTTTCTTATTTTTTTTTCTTCTGTGGTATAAGATGTATAAAATACTACTGTTTCTATATGTTGAAGTACATAAACTAAGTTAACGGGTATTGTGTCAGAAGTGCCAAATGTTTTATTCTTTTTTTACGGGAAAATGGTACAGAGATGAGCATGGAAAGGAATTTAGAACTTCAAACACTTGAGTATGACTTGCTGCTGCTGTCTTAAAGCAAAAAATTACAAAAATGTTTCCTTAAATCGGGATACTAGTTACTAAAATTTTAATTTTCATTCAACAATTACTTATAATACAAATAGAGTACTTAAACCTTAAAACCAAGTCACTGGATATGAAAATACAGGGAAGAGAAAGTATTAGAGTTAGAACCTGCAGGTTTAACCACACAGTCCCAGCTAAACCCTGAAGACAGTTGAAGACATACATGTATGTCATGTCCCATTAATGAGAAGAACAGACATATAAGAATATTATTTTCATTAATATCTTTAAAAAATGTCTTTTAATAATTATACTCTCCTACAGTTTGCATATGAAGCTGATACTTCAGTCTGAGAACTTGCCAATATTTTGATTAGCCCCTGCCACATTTCAGCAAAATCATCTAATGCAAAACATAATCATATCCTAAGTGGTAGAGGTCTTCCTTCTGGTGTGTGCTGGATTATTTAGTCATGTAATTTGCTCTATCTTCTTATTAGCACTTGGAAGGAAACAGATTGCTGTTGATGTTTTGCCAGCCTTTCAGTTTCTTCATGTTAGCAATCTCTCATAAATCTGAAGGTTCATATCCCTTTTTACTATTATATACTATAGCATAAAGTAAAGAAAAAAAAGTCCCTCCCACTGGAAGAGAAGATCAGGTTTGTGACCACCTGAGGAACCTGCACATACAGAATTCTATGGGACCTGATGAGATGCATCCTGTTCTGTTTAATATCTTTGTCAATGACTTGGACGAGTGGATCAAGTGCACCCTCAGTAAGTCTGCAGACAACACCAATTTAGGTGGGGGTGTCAACCTTCTTGAAGGAAGGATGGGTCTACAGAGGGGATCTGGACCGCCTGGATTGATGGGCCGAGGCCAATGGTATGAAGGTTCAACAAGGCCAAGTCCCGGGTCCTGCATTTGGGTAACAACAAGCCCATGCAGCGCTACAGGCTTGGGAAAGACTGTCTGGAAAGCTGCCCAGCTGAAAAGGACCTGGCAGTGTTGATTGACAGTCAACTGAATATGAACTAGCAGTGTGCAGAGGTGGCCAACAGCATCCTGGCTTGTATCAGCAATAGTGTGGTGATCAGGACTAGGGAAGTGATCGTGCCCCTGTACTCAGCACTGGTGAGGCCCCACCTCAAATACTGTGTTCAGTTTTGGGCCCCTCACTACAAGGAATACATTGAGGTGCTGGAGCATGTCCAGAGAAGGGCAATGAAGCCGGTGAAGGGCCTAGAGAATAAGGCTTAGGAGGAGCAGCTGAGGGAACTGTGCTTGTTTAGCCTGGAGAAAAAGAGGCTGAGGAGAGACCTTATCGCTCCGTACAACGGAATCAAAACGCAAAAAGTTAAGGGTTTGGAAGGGACCTCTGGAGACCCTCTGTTCCAACCCCCCTGCCAGAGCAGGTTCGCTTAGAGCAGGTTGCACAGGATGGTGTCCACACGGGTTTGGAATGTCTCCAGCGTTGGAGACTCCACCACCTCTCTGGGCAGCCTGTGCCAGTGATCTGTCACCCTCAAAGCAAACAAGTTTCTCCTCATGTTCAGATGGAACTTCCTATGTTCAAGTTTGTGCCCGTTACCTTTTGTCCTATCACTGGGCACCACTGAAAAAAGACTGGCCCCCTCCTCTTGACTGACTGGAAGGAGGTTGTAAAGAGGTGGGCATTGATCTCTTCTTCCAAGTAACAAGCGATAGAACAAGAGAAAATGGTCTCAAGTTACGCCAGGGGAGGTTTAGATTGGACCTGGGAGTCTTGGTGGACAACAGGATGCCCATGAACCAGGAATGTGCCCTTGTGGCCAAGAAGGCCAATGGCATCCTGGGGTGCATCAAGAGGAGTGTGGCAAACAGGTGGAGAGAGGTCATCCTCCCCCTCTACTCTGCCCGGGTGAGGCCACATCTGGAGTACTGTGTCCAGTTCTGGGCTCCCGGGTTCAAGGAGGACAGGGAACTGCTGGAGAGGGTGCAGCGAAGGGCCACAAAGATGATCAGAGGGCTGGAGCATCTTTCTTATGAGGAAAGGCTGAAGGAGTTGGGTCTTTTTAGTGTGGAGAAGAGAAGACTGAGGGGGGATCTCATCAATGTTTACAAATACTTAAAGGGAGGGGGCCAGGAGGAGGGGGCCAGTCTTTTTTCAGTGGTGCCCAGTGACAGGACAAGAGGTAAAGGGCACAAACTTGAACATAGGAAGTTCCATCTGAACACGAGGAGAAATTTGTTTGCTTTGAGGGTGGCAGAGCACTGGAAGAGGCTGCCCAGAGAGGTGGTGGAGTCTCTGACACTGGAGACATTCCAAACCCACCTGGACACCATCCTGTGGAACCTGCTGTAGGTGGAGCTGCTCTCGCAGGGCTATTGGACCAGATGATCTCTAGAGGTCCCTTCCAACCCTTAGCTTTCTGTGATTCTGTGATATTAGGAAATATTTCTTCACTGAAAGCATTGTCAAGCATTGGAACAGGCTGCCCTGGGAAGTGGTGGATTCATCATGCCTGGAGGTATTTAAAAGACAGGTAGATGTGGTGCTGAGGGACATGGTTTAGGGGTGGTTTTGGCAGTGTTAGGTTGATGGTTGTACTCATTGATCTTAAAGGTCCCTTCCAACCTAGACGATTTTATGATTCTGCGATCCCAGAGTCCTGAGAGAACTGGTTGATGTTGTTGCCAAGACACTTGAAAAGTCTTGGCAGTCAGGCAAAATCCCCAGTGATGGGGAAAATGGAAACAATGCACTCAATTTTGAAAAGGCTAGAAATTAAGACCCTGGGAGCTACTGACCTCAATCTCACTTCTGTGCCTAGGAAGATCATGAAACAGATCTTCCTAAAAATTATACTAATACTTATGGAGCACAGGGAGGTGATTTAAGACAACCAGCATGACTTCACCAAANGCAGTCAGGCAAAATCCCCAGTGATGGGGAAAATGGAAACAATGCACTCAATTTTGAAAAGGCTAGAAATTAAGACCCTGGGAGCTACTGACCTCAATCTCACTTCTGTGCCTAGGAAGATCATGAAACAGATCTTCCTAAAAATTATACTAATACTTATGGAGCACAGGGAGGTGATTTAAGACAACCAGCATGACTTCACCAAAAGCAAGTCCTGCCTGACCAACCTCATAGCGCTCTATGATGGCGTGACTACTTCAGTGGACAAGGGAAGAGCCATGGATGTCATCTAACTGGACTTCTGTAAGGCCTTTGATACAGACCCGCACAACATTCTTCTCTCTAAATTGGAGAGATACAGATTTGATGAGTTGCCTCTTTGGTGGATGAAAAACTGGTTCAATGGTTGCATCCAGAAGGGCAGTGGTCAGTGGCTCTATGTCCAGATGGAGATCGGTGATGAGTTGTGTCCCTCAGAGGTCTGTCTTGGGACTAGTACTTTTCAATATCTTCATCAATGACATAGACAGTGGGATCGAGCACAANACGATTTTATGATTCTGCGATCCCAGAGTCCTGAGAGAACTGGTTGATGTTGTTGCCAAGACACTTGAAAAGTCTTGGCAGTCAGGCAAAATCCCCAGTGATGGGGAAAATGGAAACAATGCACTCAATTTTGAAAAGGCTAGAAATTAAGACCCTGGGAGCTACTGACCTCAATCTCACTTCTGTGCCTAGGAAGATCATGAAACAGATCTTCCTAAAAATTATACTAATACTTATGGAGCACAGGGAGGTGATTTAAGACAACCAGCATGACTTCACCAAAAGCAAGTCCTGCCTGACCAACCTCATAGCGCTCTATGATGGCGTGACTACTTCAGTGGACAAGGGAAGAGCCATGGATGTCATCTAACTGGACTTCTGTAAGGCCTTTGATACAGACCCGCACAACATTCTTCTCTCTAAATTGGAGAGATACAGATTTGATGAGTTGCCTCTTTGGTGGATGAAAAACTGGTTCAATGGTTGCATCCAGAAGGGCAGTGGTCAGTGGCTCTATGTCCAGATGGA
This sequence comes from Chionis minor, assembly GCA_013398295.1. NCBI lineage: Eukaryota > Metazoa > Chordata > Aves > Charadriiformes > Chionidae > Chionis > Chionis minor. Next base: position 165,862 of record VZSF01010867.1, on the reverse strand, counting down.
GATCGGTGATGAGTTGTGTCCCTCAGAGGTCTGTCTTGGGACTAGTACTTTTCAATATCTTCATCAATGACATAGACAGTGGGATCGAGCACAACCTCATCGAATTCACAGATGACACCAAGCTGAGCAGTGCAGTTGAGACACCTGAGGGACAGGATGCCATCCAGATGGTCCTGGACAGGTTTGGGAAATGGGCCTGTGTGAACCTAATGAGGTTCTACAAGGCCAAATGCAGCGTTCTGCCCTGGGTTCGGGCAACCCCCAGTATCAGTACAGGCTGGGTGATGAAGGCATTGAGAGCAGCCCTGCTGAGAAGGACTTGGGGATACTGGTGAGTGAAAAGCTGGACATGACCCAACAGCACACACTTGCAGCCCAGAAAGCCAACAATATCCTGGGCTGCATCACAAGAGGCATGGCCAGCAGGTTAAGGGAGGTGATTCTGCTGCTCTGCTCTGCTCTGGTGAGACCCCATTTGGAGTCCCGCATCCAGCTCTGGAGCCCTCAGCACAGGAAAGATATGGACCTGTTGGACCAGGTCCAGAGGAGGCCACAAAAATGATCAGGGGGCTGGAGCACCTCTCCTATGAGAATAGGCTGAGAGAGTTGGGGTTGTTCAGCCTGGAGAAGAGAAGGCTCTGGGGAGACCTTATTTTGTCCTTTCAGTACTTAAAGGAGGCCTACAGAAAAGATGGGGACAAACCTTTTAGTAGGCCCTATAGTGATAGGACAAGGGGTGATGGCTTTAAAGTAAAAGAAGGAAGATTCAGACTAGATAGAAGGAAGACATTTTTTGTGCTGAGGGTGGTGAAACACTGGAATAAGTTGCCCAGAGAGGCGGTAGATGCCTTGTCCCTGGAAACATTCCAGGTCAGGTTGGACAGGGCTCTGAGCAACCTGATCTAGGGGAAGATGTTCCTGCTCAATTTAGGGAGGTCCCTTCCAACCCAAACTAGTCTATGATTCTGTGATAAAATATTTTTGTTATCTTGATTTACACCATTTGTAAAACTTACGGTTGCAGTGATATTAGCAATATTCCATGAACATCTATCTTTCTCAGGTTTATAGACTTAATGAAATTAGATTTTTAAATTTTTGAAAGCAGCACATACATGGTTTTTAATAACGATTTCTCATTCTGTTTCCATGTTAGATTTTGCATTAGGAATATTTAAATAGTGGTAAGATCTCACATATTTCAAGAGAGCTAAAGGACTGTAGAAAAAAGAAAAAGAATGGCTTGACTGAAAACTGTATTTTTATTAAAAACCTAGTTTGATAAATTAGATTTTAATTTGTAAGTTAAACTTTTTGTCAGTATGAAAGTGATACAAAATATTTTAAAGTTTGCTATGAATTTCCTTTCTATTTTTTTTTTCTTTTTAAATAAAACTTTTCCATCCCTTGTTTAGGAGAAAATAAAGGTAAGAAAAAAGAGATCAAAACAGAATTGAGAAAAAAAGGGTTCCAAGAAGTATCCTCCCAAAGCACAAACCCCCCACATTTGTAATTTCTGTTTCAGTTTTAAATCTGATATCTGAAAATTAAAATGCATTTTAAAAAATATTTTTGAAGTAATGAATTTCACAGAGAGGAATAGAAGGGGATTCCAGCATTGACTTTTTACAGCTTCTGTTGCCTTTAGTTTCCTTCCTTGGAAGATCTTATTGGCACAAAATCCTTTCTGAAAAAAATATGGCTTCTGAAGATGAACTCAAAGAAATTATTAACTGTTCTACATCTGTATTCATGTTTACTTGCAATATCTTTCTAAGGACAAAATGTTGGTGCTAGTGTGCTTTCCTGGAATACATCAATGAGAAATTTTTGCCAATTTTTAAAACATGTGCATCTTTCCACAACCCTATCAAACAGTTAATTTATTTCCATTTATTTGACCCAGTGTTAGTCACAAGTAAACTTTAACAAATGAGCAAGAAACCCTACATGCTATCTAGCTTCTCACACAGTTATTAAGCACGTTTTGGAAAAAATGATCGGTACAGTTGAGATTAGATATTAAATCAGACATCAGTGATTCTCCCAGGAATAAGCTTTTTAATCTCATCATCACAACAAATCACTTTGACCTTTTCAGCCACCACAAACCTATTTGCCATAAACAAATCTGTTCTCCACCTATTCATTGTTCTCCTTCTAGAGACCTTGAGGTGATAACTGCTAGAGTTATATACAACATTTCAGATGCTCTTTAAAATAGACTGGGTATTCTGCATCCTACTCACTCCATAAATTGTTATGGTAAATATTTAAATATATACAGTGCTTGTTTATATAAGACATAATGACTTTAAATTGGGCTGATTAGATATGCCTGACTGAAAGTACGTTAATAATTTACTTTTCATCAATTTCTTCCAGTGCCTAGAGGGCTCTGAGAACATTAAAAAAAATAAATCCTAAAATGTTAAGTAGGAAAACAACTCAATTTGTCTGAACAATGCATGCTAGTTCAAAATAAAAAAGAAAATCATAGTAGATTCATCTAGACACAGATTCAAAAAGCAAAGAACCAAATCACTTGAGATCAGGCCTCTAGGCAAATTGTAGGTGAACTATTGAAGAAAGAGGGAATAAGTGGGTATTATCTTTTTATATAACACTCTGTGTCGCATTTGACCTAGAGTTTTTGACCCAAGGCTTTTCTGCTTTCTGGCGAGCTTGACACATAAAAAAGGAGTAAGTCAAAGATTTTCCTCAAACACTTGCTTGAAAGGAAAAATGATTAATCTTCATTTCAATTAAAGATTTTCCATCCTGCAGTATGTATTGCTGATCTCATTAAATTTGCCATTCTGAATAAGCCACACTAGGAACTTTGAAATATATTTTTAGACAGAATCCCTTTGTGTTAATATCAATGGTGACTAAAAATTTCAAACAAAAGATCACATAATTCCTTACAAAAATTCTTTGCTACTTGGAGATACCAATCTTTTGTAACAAACTATGCATGTAAAATGAGGATGCTTTCAGAGGCTGTTGATCAAAGTCTAATTTTCCAGTATGCATGAAAGGACACCAAAAGTTATTTGAATAATAATGTAATTATTTGCTTCCTTGCCAAGTCTTATGGGGTTTAGCTCCTCATGAAGCCACCTGAAAGCATGACTCAGCAGCCCACACAATTGCGTCGTGTCACTTGCTCTGCATTGTGTAGCTCACCTGGCTTTCCAGCTGATTTCCCACAAGTCCTGTGTCATGTATGCCAGTCCCACCCAGATAGCTCTCATGTCCTGGGGCATTTCATGTGGCGTTACAGATGTGTGTGCGCACAACTAGGAAAAGACGTCAGCATTCACAAGTGATCAGTCAGTCAATGGTCAATACAGCTAATGGGGTCAGTGAGTATTTAAGCCAACCCACTGCAAGAGGCTCAATTCAACTGCTATAAAATATTTCCCCCCCTGAGGCTGGATGCAGGGGGGGTCTGAATCCTACTGGGAGCCTGCTGGAGTCCAGGAAAGGTGCTGTCAAATATTTACAATGGCATTAAGTGCCTATGTTGAAGTAGGGAGTTTAGTCCAACACGCCTAAACAGAAGTGTCTAAATGTCAGTATTTACAAACGTGCCAAGTGTCTGGAGAGGAGGCTGGTGCCACATGAAGGAACTGGGTGCCATTTCATGTGCTCCAGAGCCCCTGAGACAGCGTGCAGATCTCTCTCCTCAGCAAGCTTGACTCTAATCTCTTCCATCTTCCATCTAAAAAGAGTAATGAGGTATATCGTTCTTGCCCCTAGTCCTCCTTTTTTAGCCACTAGAAGAGTACCTAAGAGTACCGTACATTTAAGACCAGTGAGAAACTGGTTCCCATGTACTTACGTCTATGTATTGCGGATCAGAAACTGAACAAAGCTGGTTCCTTGACTTTGAATCATGGCTGAAATCAGGCACTACGGCAACAGGTTGTTTAGGAAGCTTTCTTGTTCTTGTTAGCTAATGCCTAACCTGTTCATTATTGGATGTTTCCCAGCCCCAGGGTTAGAATATGTAACTAGAGTTCAAGAGGTTTGAGTTTTTCACAAAAAAAAAAAGTGAATTTTGGCATGTTTATGAGAAATGAGGAGAGAACTGAATCAACTATGAAGAAGTTGCATCACTGACTACAATTGCTAGTTTTTCTTGTCCTTTTAGTACATACGTGCTTTGCAGAAGCGCCTCCAGCCTTGACTATCCCATGTTAGAGTAAGTAAAACCACCCTGCAAATAAAACCACCCAGCAACCCTCTTGGGACTTCTGTCCTTCCTCAATGCCTCTTTGCACCTTTAGTCAGCTCAAACGCTCTCCATCTCTTCACTGATGTGAGAGAAAGAATAACAGTGTGAGGCTCCCCTCCATGCATTCCTCAGCTCCCATGCAGGAGTCTCCCCATCTGCTCCCCATCTGCTTTTTCCTGATGCAACAAGGTCAACAGATTTAAGAGTGAGTTTGGAGCAGACTGGTTGGAGCAAGCTGACTGTTCATACAGGTCTCATGATTAACTTCAGTGGCCCTTGGAGTGTCTCTCTTTTTTTTTTTTTTTTTAATCAAAGTGCTTTCCTTCCTAAAATATCTAGAGGGAGCGACCTCTCTCCAGTGTTCACTGAGGGAGTTTTGCTGTCATGCCGTAGACTGACAAGCTACACAAGACACCAGAGTATAAAGCATTATACACAGCATGTTTTGCATCACTGAATTTTGTCCCTCTCCATCCTTCCTTTCTACCCCATTGCTCACTGTTCTCTAGAAAAGCACGAATTTAGCTCTTCAACCAAGGACTGTGGAAAGATGATTTTAATGACAAGTATAAAGCGCCTAGTTTTACAGTGCAAAGTAGGTGGCTCAGATTTTGTTTGCAGAGTTTTTTCAAAGCAGAAGGCCTTTGTGCAGAATTTTGTGTGTTTTCAACGTATGAAATGTTTATTTTTCTCTCCATGATACTTTTCATTTCATGGTACAGCACCATTTTTAGAAAATCTGTACTTTTGCAAAATGGTTCCAGAATGGAAAAAAAACATGGGAAAATGGGATTTGCCTTACAAAAACACACTTATTGGACCAAGACCAGGGAAGTACCTCTTAATATTGCAAAGTATAAATGACTGTGCTCTAGAAAGCCAAGTTTCAGTGCAGCTATCAACCTTTGCAGGGATATATCACGTGAAACTGCATCAGCATTATTAAAGCAATGTGAAGTAACAAAAAATATCTTGTTGTCTGTATTAGGATGAGTTGCAGAAGATGGTAATCATGTTGGGGGTGGTCTCTGTTGGATTTAGACCTTGAACTCCATGAAGCATGCTGACAAATGTCTAAATATTTCTACAGAGACACTACAGAGCCCAGCAGGATTCACAAACTTCACTACAGGGCGATCAAGCGTTTTTAGCAGACAGAATGAAAATTCTATGTGACCGTGGGCAGCTCTAAGTTATGCAATCTTCACTTTATCCCAGAAGTTGCTAGAGGAATTTCTCTTTTGTTTAATATCAACAACCTTTTTCCCTTGACTTCACTCACTGTAGTCACATGTAATCATGTCAACATTAAAATACAGATGTCCAAACTACCTTTCGTATCCATCCCTAGTAGCCAAAAAATAACAAAATGGTATAAAAAATAATAAAGGAATAAGACCACACAATATCTCTATAATAAATCAAACCTTTTGCAGGATATTATTCAGTAAATGGCATAGCAATAATCTGTTTAATCTACATTATCCTTCATATCCTTCAAAACCCTATTTTGCCTGTACTAGTAAAAAGCAAAGAAAATATTAATATATTCCAAAGTGCCATTGCAGGCCATAGCTGGCCAGAAATCAGGAGTACCTGTTCAGTCCAAATCAGACTGAAATAAAAATTTATGAAATTTCACAAAAAAGTAATTCCAGCTCTTCTGAAAATAAATGTAGTTCCAGAGTTCTCTGCAGCTGCTCCATGAAATTTATATTCTTGCTAATTTCACTAAGTAGTTTCACTTGGAACCCCAGGCTCTACAGCTGTAGGAAAAGCAGAGAGACTAAATGAGCTGGTGTAGCTCATGTAGCTGTCCTGACCTGTGACACTACCACAAGTAAGTTTGCCACTATGTGCAATGAGCCATTGCCGTCCTGATTCAATGTCATGATGCTGCTTAGCATATGAACCTGGTTTTTGCAGTAAACTCTTTCTCATAGTTCATTTTACTAGTAAGAGAAATATATCACTTTGTATAATATAAATTTATTTACCTGGGTTTTCTACTTATTCCCAAATAATGTTTTTTAAATCTGTCATCTGTTACATTTGCTTATTTGTTCTATTTATCATAAGCAGTGGAAGATGGTTAGCTTGTTTGTAGAAAAAAGATTTATTTTCTTTCATTTTAACCCAACTGTAATTTCTGCCTGAAATTTTATTTTGTGTGTGTGTTCTCGTTAATATTCAAAAAGTCTGTTCACTGCAGTCAAGGTTTAAAACCTGTGTAGTTTCAGTTTTTCTCACAACGTTCTACAGAACAGAATTCCAGAAAAAAATCAGGCCTTGATACGTGGTCCCCATTTATCACTGTTAAATTCCCTCTATTCCTGAAGTGAACGAAATGTAAATCAGACATAAGGCACAGTGCTGGCAAACACTGCCAATCTTCAGTTCGTCATCATTCAGCACTGTGTGGTTTGAGAGCACTGAAAAATGGCTGCTGCATACCAAAATCGTGGGGAGGTCCCTATGGTCCCTATTAGCATAATTCTGCATTGCAGAGTCTTATTTTGGACTCTGGTTTAATTAATTAAATTATGCAAAGTTCTGCAAAACAGTTGGAAGAAACAAAAACCTTTCCCACCCATCAGTTTTGATCCACTTCTGCAAGTGACCTCTGATGGATTTGCAGTGCAATCACTAAGCTACAGAGTCCCCTGTTTGTAATTCCTCTTCTGGCATCAAGCTTCTCCTAGCTTGGCTTTCTGCTGACTCCAAGCCACGAGAAGCTGGAGGAAGTCCCATTTCCCTGGCCTCCCCCTACCCTTTCTGCAGTCTGATGGATAAGACATTCTGCCAGGAAGCAGAGGACATGGGCTTGAGTCTTCTCAAGATGGGAACACAGATGTGGTCTCTCATCTTTGTGTTGTGGTGACACCATCACTATCTCGTCTAGCGTGACTTTATGCACCTTCACTATTGTTTCGCAGTTCCTCACAACAACCCTTGATATTTTTGAACTGCCCTTCTGAGACGTTATCTCTTTCTGTGTGATGTATATGAAGCATAGGTAGCTATGTGACGTGTAGGTATGAAAGCCATACTGGGAACAAAAACATGGATTAATCTACCCAGTGTTACACTCTTGCATAAGAGACCTCAATTAACATCCTAAATTAGGTTGATCCAGTGCTTATGCTACAGTGAGAGAAGCAGGCTGGCAATATCCAGATGGCAGCTGAAATGTTTCCCCTTTTCCCACTGAGTTTAGGGGCAACCTATAAGAAATTATTATACTTACTTAGGCACTATTTTAAAATGTGTAATTTCGACAGGATAGAACCAGGCCCTGATGCTTTGAAGTTAATAATCGAGTCTAATTTTAAGGACATATTTGCCATTGGCTTCTGCAGTATACTACTTCCTAATCCTACGGTATTTTCACATTTTCTCAAAATATTAGCAAGCTGAAGAGACTGCCATACTGTTCTGCAAATGTCCTGAAGACATTTTTCCTCCTTGCTACTCCCTGCTGCGACTCCAGGTCCCAATGTCTTTTCAGACTGATACTGAATTTGATAACTGGAGCTGCATGTAGCTCTTTCCACATTGAAAAGGTGCCAATGAATGTGTCCATGATAATAATGTGTCTGCCATCATCTAGTGCTCTTGAAAACCTGAGCGAGTGAGCGTGTTTGACCTCATCAGCAACCTGGAGCCAGTTTGAATGAGAGGTTGTCCATTGGCTCATCTAGCTCCTGACTTGCTTCACTGAAGGCAGAATATTGTGTACCCCTTTATTTTAGGACATCAGCAGTACCCAAAACATTGCGTTTTCATTTTTCTTAGTTGTTGCTGTTTTTCCTGGAGACGATATTTCTGTATTGTGTTTCTGTATTTTTTTGGACAGTGAATCATTCTGGAGCCCAACAGATGCTCAAATATAGCCAAGAGATTTCAGCATTCCCTCATCCACTCGTGGTATATTTGTAACTATTTCATCTGAAAGGATAAATCTTGCAACTGAGGCATTACCAGATTCCCTTGCTCTGTCTAGTTCCTTCCACACGTAAAATGTAAGTAATGAGTCTTGAGGTTAGGTTCAGATACCGACTTTGGTAATGACTTCAGGATTAGACAGTGCTATGTGAATAGTATTTTCATGTCTCCATGGCTGCTAAAGAACGTCACAGTTTTCATAGTGCAAAAAGGATAGAACCTGTTCCTCTTGCTTCATAAAGGTCTCCAGCTTTCAAAGACTGAATATTTTCCACTGTAACATAATAATAGTATGATAGAATTAAAGGGTCCTACAGGGATGCATGTATATTTCTGAATCTTGACTAAAATCAGGTTAGCTGGCTGATTGGCCTTCTGATGGCTTTCCTCGGCCATTATGGCGATGTCTCTCCACAACCACCTTTGACCAGCTTTCCAGCCCTTTGGGAATGAAGCAGAGTGCGGGAACAGTCACTCAGGAGTTTCCTGGCACCTCAAACATTCACCTTTCCAGACTGCCTGCCTTTTCAAGTATATGAGGGTTGGGGAGCTGGCAGACGAATTGAAGCTAAAAAATTTCAATGACATTTTCAGAAATGGAATTCAGTTTGTGTGTTTTCTTTTTTCATTATTTCTCTTTTTTTATATTATTTAATTTGAGCTTTTATCCCAATTGAGAGGACACAGATCATTAAAAATAAAATACAGTTATTCTGAAGAATAGAAATTCTATATTCCAGCAAACTCTAGCAATCTGTGCTAAAGAATAACACTATATTAAACGGTTGTACTGCATCATCCTTGTCAAGAATAAAGTAAATACTTAAAATACTCATTAATTAACTCTTAAGTAGTTCTCTAAAAAATTTATATCCACTACTGGGCAATGATACATTTTGGCAAATTCTTAACAATCATAAATGCAACTTCATAATTTACAGCTTTGGATTTATATATCCCTGACATTTTTGAAATATTTTTATGGGAATCATAACTAATATCAAAAGGAAAAAACCAAACATATTCTATATAGCATCCCGTGTATATGGAGTCTCTATAAACACTCACATCTGGCCTGAAAATAGCTAGGGTCCCATACATTAAAAATATTGAAAATTACTGATATGTTTGGACAAAACTGTCATTCTTTTAGCTTTCAAATATCTGTTACTGTGAGAATATTTAAAAAGTTATATAAAAAATAATAAAGGCTGTGAGAAATGAACAACAGGGCAAAATATTGAAGTGAATACTCCGTCCTTACAGAGCTTTCTTTGTGCACTGAAAGCATTTCAAGATGTTCAGCCCTTTTTCCTATCTGGCATAAATTCAGTTTCAAAGCAAGTTGGAATACCTAGTTGAAGACATAGTGAAAGACTCTTTCCGCTCACTGTAAGTTCTGTCCCTACCTAGCTTGAAGTCTTGGCATACTTTTCAGAATATACTTTGATGGTAATATAGATTGTCTTAATAGACAGACATGCAGAAAGAATTTAGAAAACTATTTCTAGTAAAAATAATCAGGTTGAGAAAGTTAATAGTTTAACTATTGACAAAAAACCCCACTGATCAAAGAGCACCATGAAATCAATCAGTTATTTTTAAAAGGTAACACAGACACATGCATATTAAATAAAATAACATTAGACAGTAAATCACGTTAACATCAAAGATGTCATCTGAGACTAAAAGAGCAATGACATTAGAAATAATAACATAGCAAATATGTTATAAGGAACTGCAGACGTGTAGTCAAGGATGATAATAGCTTTGCACTTCTGTAGTGCCTTTTATCCAAGGATCTTAAAATATTTAAAAAAATCCACACTGCTCTACCTAGTTTGTAGATGAAAGTGGGATTCAAGTTAGGAGCTGGATATCTTGTGTCTTGGATAAAGACAAGATAAAGATAAAACTGCAAGGGTTGGATTTATTGCATCCAACTTTAACTGTAAAAATAGGCCTCTACTTTAAGTCATCCAGGCACTTTCAAGAATCAGTGTAGGAACAAGGATATGATTCATCTTACTTGTCTCCAAACCCTAATTTAAGATGTATTTAACATTTCTGAAGAATGGTACCTTCAAAATGTTTATTTACTGTACGACAAGAAGCTGAGGTCCTTACCCTGTGTGCTGATGACTACACTGCAGAATCCTCAGAGTCCAAGGACATCAACCTCAGGTGCAAGAAGGCATCTAACTAGCTCAGATACTAGTCTTGTTTAGGTTGGGGGTAACAAAACTGCACACAGAAGGGCATGAAATCCACCAGGAATCCTCTGAAAGACATACACTCCTTCCTGTATCTGGCTGGTTTTAGAATTTTTTATGGTAAAGCAGTGCAGAGGGAAGAATAAAAGTCCATGGTCTGATGGTGTTTGATATTAAATATGGGTAAGCTTTAAGAAATGAATATGCAGTTGCTATCTAAGAAAGAACAAAATGAAAACAGAACCTTTTCCATTCCTGATCAGTATTTTGATCTGTCAGCTTACTTAACAGTCTTGCTGAGATATTGAAGACATAAAAAATAGCAACTGTTGAGAGTGATTTGGACTTTTCATTTCCACCAAGGGGAAAATAAATATTGATATTAAGTTTTAAGTGTATGTACACTGAGCTCAGGTTACTTTGTGAAAATGAGATAACTATCACAAATCCAAATTGTTTTCCAAATACCTTTCACTCATACCACTTGATATCATCTATTTATTCCAGGGCATCAAGACTTTCTTTGTGCATCCCCCCACTCCTGCTTTAGTTATATATACATATATATACACACATATATATATTTAGTAAAGATTTTTGAAATACAGGACCTCAAGTGTCATCTTTTACTCTCTTGTCTTTTCCTGCAGTGACACGTACAAGTACTATAATGAGGTGCATAATCTACTGTTTTATTTTGTTGTTAAGATAAACTAGTACTTCCATTCTCATTACTAGACATTGGATTTGGAGAGTCCCTGGATATTTGCCTCTTTAACTATTTATTTTTCCTCTCTACCTTATCTTTTTAATGCTGCAAATCAAAAATCCCTGGCATGGCCAGAGTTACACCATCTCATGACTTGAACAGTTTCACAAACATACTTTTCCCTACCTTTATTCAGGCTGACTCTGCAAATTTAACCTTCTTACCAAAAGACCACCTCTTTTGTAAGCAGTTAACTTAAGGATAAGAACTGTGACCAAGATACACTTTTTTAAGTTTTAAGACAGATGTTTCTCTCCATGAATAAAGCATGAGAAAATAAATGTAACTAAAATAAGTTCACTCTGAGTGAAAAAAATAAGATAATAAAGACTAGTATTCATGCTGGGATGCCTGAAAATAAAGACTAGCCTTCATACCATTCATTGCAGTTATGTGAAAGAAGAAAAAAGAAAACTACAGGAACATATAGCATAGATATACTGTGACAAAATGGCTATTTGTATTGCAATAGGAACGTGAAGCAGAGGTCCATTACAGTTCTTCATATAACCAAAAGATAAATAAACTAATTAAATGCCATGAAAATATAAATAATGACTGTCATTGAAAAGGTCTTTTTAGGCTCAGGCAACATTTTGTCCATACTTATCTGGGAATAATTCTGAGGCTCCCAGAGACTCGCACGCCGATTTCAGTCTTTCCAGAACATCCTCTTTCCTCCTTGTCAGCAGCTGCTGGATTTATGTGTAGATCAGACCACTCTCTGGATATTTTCTCATTACCCAGGGGAGAAAATTTAAGCAAGATGTTAAGAAAATTAATGAACATTGTCAATAGTGTAGATTTTCTTGTCATAATACTCCTCTGAAAGATCAAACTGAATACACAGTGTTTGAAGAATTTTAAGCACTTCTTTAGTAAGAGGCATACATAAGAACCCAATTTCTTTTTACTAGTTGAATGTTCAGAGATGAAAAGATTCTGGTTGTTTTGCTGGGTCTTTTTTCTTATAAATTCTGTAGCAGAGACAGAAAACCTGGAAAGAGGGTGAGAGCAGGTACAGTATTCCTTTAGAAGAAGCAAAAATTTAGGTCTGAAGGTAATTAGGTAATACAAAAAAAGTGAAACCTTGAATGAAAAGGAAGGTTTCATTTAACAATTTGAGGGATATAGTATAATCCCAAATATATACCTGAGACATAAAGAAATTCCATTAAAGTCCTTTGGAAGTCTATTAGCACACCCTGGAACAGAAATATTCCACATTTGGAATTCTCTTGTATTCTGAAAGAACAGAAATATAGAACATCTCCATCTCCATATCCTATCTTTATTTTTACACAGGATCATGGCATCTTAACGTATTTCATATTGCAAAGGAGCTCTGGAGATCTCTGGTCTAATCTTCTTCTCATAGCATAGTCAGCTATGAGATCAGACCATGTTGCTTAAGTTTTTATTTTGTCAGATCTTGAAAACTTCCAAGGATGGAGAACAAACAGCCTTTTTGGACAACCTGTTTCACTGCTTGTCTGACTTCATGGGCATTTCCTTGTATCAAGTCTGAACCTCTCTCGTTTCAATTTATGCCCAGTGTCACTTATCTCCCATGATGCAGCTCCCTGGCTCCATCTTCCTGANGAGAGCAGGTACAGTATTCCTTTAGAAGAAGCAAAAATTTAGGTCTGAAGGTAATTAGGTAATACAAAAAAAGTGAAACCTTGAATGAAAAGGAAGGTTTCATTTAACAATTTGAGGGATATAGTATAATCCCAAATATATACCTGAGACATAAAGAAATTCCATTAAAGTCCTTTGGAAGTCTATTAGCACACCCTGGAACAGAAATATTCCACATTTGGAATTCTCTTGTATTCTGAAAGAACAGAAATATAGAACATCTCCATCTCCATATCCTATCTTTATTTTTACACAGGATCATGGCATCTTAACGTATTTCATATTGCAAAGGAGCTCTGGAGATCTCTGGTCTAATCTTCTTCTCATAGCATAGTCAGCTATGAGATCAGACCATGTTGCTTAAGTTTTTATTTTGTCAGATCTTGAAAACTTCCAAGGATGGAGAACAAACAGCCTTTTTGGACAACCTGTTTCACTGCTTGTCTGACTTCATGGGCATTTCCTTGTATCAAGTCTGAACCTCTCTCGTTTCAATTTATGCCCAGTGTCACTTATCTCCCATGATGCAGCTCCCTGGCTCCATCTTCCTGATAACTTCCTTATAGGTAGTAGAAGACTGCCATTAAAATCCCACCTGCCAGATGTCTCTCCTCCAGGCTGAAGAAGGGTGGAAAGGAGTTGCTAGCAAAATGAAGGGGAAATTAAAATCATGACTGCTCAGCAGTGGTAATCTGTGAAAAAGGAATGATCTGGCATGGAGGGCTAGAAGGCCTAATGGCAGAATGGGTTATACTGGCTGCCAGCGAGAATGCCAGAGACAGAATGACTTCTGTAAAAGAGTGAAGTTTCCCTTAGCGATAAGATAAGAAATAGCCAAGGCATTGTCTTGTAGCAGGGCAGGATTGTCTTGCAGCAATCCTGGAATTCAAGCACTGAGGGACCACTTTTGGGCTACAGAACTGCTGGGAAGGGGGGTGGTTGGACCCAATGCAGTGCTGAGGTGCCTGATGCTGATGCTCACAACTGCTGTAGCTATGTAAGGAATTGGCTCATGATGCATCTTTGCAGATTCGTTGTAGAACTACTTATGGCAGCAAGACTCGTCCAATTGGTTTTTTTTGTTTTTTAAAAAATATATTTAAGCACAAATACGTGTTTAATTCACCTCAAGGATAAATTCCTGTCCTGGTTTGAGGTGAAACAGGACCAATTTTGTTCAGTAACTCTGCTTTCTAACTAGGCCTCTCCTAACTGCTGAAATTAGCAGCATATTGTACAGAAAACTGCTGTTTCTCAGAGCCATAAGCCCCATGTTTACAGCTGATGCCAAGGCATGGGATGCAGAGAGGCCCTTGCTTATACTTATTGCTATAACAACCAAGGGCAGCCAACTTTGTTATTTGCCCCGTTGGAGGGTTGGAAGTGGAAAAGCGTAGAGGGGTCCCACCTGTGGGGAGGAGCGGACAGGACAGGTGACCCCAAACTGACCAAACAGTGTATTCCATCCCATCTGCCTCATGCTCAGTATAAAAGTTGAGGGATCAAAGGTCAACCTCTTGCTTGGGCTCTTGCTCTTGCTTGGGATTTTGCTCTTGCTGGGGCTCTTGCTCTGGTTCTGGCTTGCTTTCTTCAGTGGCTGGCATCCAGGGAGGACTCTGTCAGTTCGTCTGCCTTTGATCCCAACCCGTGTGTTCCTGAATTCAGTTCCCTTCCATTGCTGAGTCCAGTCTGGGACTTCCCCAGTGCCTGCTGGTGGCGTGATTGTCATTCTGGGAGCTTGATACGGCTTTGTATATATTTCATTATTTTCTTTTTGTTATTTTATTCTTTATATTTCATTAAAGTAGTTTAGTTCTTACTAAACTAGTCTCTCTTCTTCTCTCTCTCCTGCTCGGCAGGTGAGAGGGAACATCTGTTGCTCGGCTTGCTTGGACCAATACGGCCCAACCCACGACAATTCCCCAACAAAAGCCGAAGATCAGCTGAAGTTGAGACATGCAAGGTATATCAAGGGCAACAGGATAAAGAAAAAGGGGGAAAAAATGATGAATAGTTTAATAGCCATTAATAGATTAGTGGAAACTGCTCTGACTAGGAACTGGACAAGCGGTTTTGCTTTAAAATTCAGGTGTATGACAACACTGATAATGGTAACATCTGCTCATTACAATGACATCAGTAATAGATTTGTCAGCTACAAGAAAACAAGAAAATTTAAGCAAGGAAGAATTGCTTAAGAAACTAAGCAAAGAATTAAGTAATAATACCCACTTAAGAAGGTACACTGAAGCCCTCAGGATCCAGCACATACTTACGGTTAAATGAGTAATCAATTATTCTGTTAAATCTTAACATGGAAATTCTGTCTCTTTGTTATTTACTCAGTAAGAAAGACCTTCCTGACCCAGTTGGCTGAGCCGCTGTTGGACTGCTCTGCAAAACAGCCAACCACATCTGAAAGAGTGAGTACAAAGAGGCCACCAGTGATCCCGGAGGAGCACATGCTAGTCTTGGTAGCACTCCTAGGAGCGGCAACACTGTCAGGAAGTGCACGTTGATAAGTACTTTTTATCAGATGCTTTGGGAGCTCTTTTTTATCTCTCCTAGATCTAATATACTGAGTCTAAGCACCTGCAGTCTAGTCCTGAGCCTGTGAGAACATGAAAATTCCAGCAGACTGTGGTAATAGCTGAGCTTTATTCTAAATCCAGCCAAGAGGTTTGGCTCCTAAAAATCTGGATACCCAAGAGCTTTCAAAGAGTTTGTAAAAGCAAAGTGATCGAACAAAAAGTTCCCAAAACTCATCTGACTTATTTGTACAACTGTCAAGATGTACTGAAAATAGAAGGAATATATTTCCTGGATGAGAGAGACAAGCAGGCAGCATTTTAAATAAGTGCAATAGCTTCGCAGATGGTGGGTATAGTATAACACACTTCATCAGATTATAATGAGCCAATGAAAGTGAGATAATTTGAAGTGACAATACAAACTGAGGCTTGCATTCCACTTCACGTTAAGAAATGCACAGTATTTTCACAGAAATAGGTAATTACTTATACAATGTGCTTATTTTAATCCTCAGAACGGGAGAAGGAATGTGCAGCTATGGCACAGCTGAATATCTATAATTTTAGGATTAAAAAGGGCATTTTGAAGTCCTAAAGTAATAGTTAAATTTTGTTCTAAGAAAAAAACCGCAGCTACTATGAAAGGCTTATGATGGCAACCTTTTAGCACATGGCATGCCTCAGGCATATTCAAATTTCTGTTTGACATTTTCAGAAGTACCATAATCTAACATGACTGACAAGCTGTACTGCAGAAAATGGAGCTTGAAATAAACCTGTATTTTATTAAGTGCCACTATAGATAAAATAGTTGATTGTACTTTACTCTGTATAATTCCTGAAAAATAACTCTGTCAAGGTTGCTCACTGTCAGGATACTTAGATCACTGTTGCATGGTCACTGAAGAACTAGACTGTGGCAACAATGTGCACATTACTGTTAAGAGGTGTGCTAAATGTTATTCTCACGTGGAAACCTCTTTGCTGTTTATCTGAATACTGTTGAGTTGTTAATGATTTTAATTAACCCGTTTCCTGGTTCACTCTTTTTTGAAGTGTTTTATTTGGATAACCCAAGTAAACTCCATTAGCAACATTTTGGTAATTAATCAGTATGAACAGGAACAACCTAATGAAACAAAAGCATTTTCTAAGTTTTACTAAGCTTCATGAGTCCCATTTCTCTTTGGTTACTGGGAAGAGTTTTTATGAATCCAAGCTGCAAGATTAATTTCACTAAATCGGTAGCACAGATAATTATTTCTGTTGCTCCTGAAAAGCAAAGCCTCACTGCCTGTTTGTTTTCGGTTTTGCACCCATAACTTCTTTAAGATAGCAAAATAAAATGACTAACAGGTGTTAAATGTAAATATTGCCAAAAGTATCTGTTAAAAATATCAAAGAACCATTTGTCAAGAATTACTTTTGATATTAAAAACCTCTAATACATGCATTTATGCAGTTGTGCATGTTTATGTGCCGTGAAATAGGATGTCTACCTTTTTGTCTGCGTAAACTTCAAATGCCTTATATTTTCATGTATTTAAAATGTCACAAGGGTCACAATGACTTTCCAATTATTTTATAAAAGCCCTTTAGGGTTGCAGTGACTCTATTGATCATGATTGGTATCATTACAAATCCTTGCTATATGGTGTACTGAGACATGCTCTTCACAGTGTCAAAACATCATCACATTCTTTTAAACAAAGTCAATAGTGCTACAGATTGGCACAGCACAGTACTTTAAAAAGGAATAGTGATCTGAGCAAGACACAAATGATATGGAATAAGGGACAGAATACCCTGGTTTGAGGTAAAACAGAACCAATTTTCTGTTCATTAATTTTACTTTTTAGCTAAGCCTCTTCTAACTACTGGAATTAACATCATGTTGTGCAGAAAACTGCTCTTTCTCACAGCAATAAGCCCCATGTTTATAACTGATACCAAGGAATGGGATGCAGAGAGGCTCTTGCTTATACTTATTGCTGTAACAGCCAAGGGCAGACAACTTTGTTATTTTCCCCGTTGGAGGGTTGGAAGCGGAAAAGCGCAGAGGGGTCCCACCTGTGGGGAGGAGTGGACAGGACAGGTGACCCCAAACTGACCCACAGTGTATTCCGTCCCACCTGCATCATGCTCAGTGTAAAAGCTGATGGATCAAAGGGTCAGCTCTCTTCAATGGCCGGCATCCGAGGAGGACTCTGTTCATCTGCCTTTGACCCCAATCCCTGCATTCCTGAATCCAGTTCTGGAATCCAGTTCCCATCCATCGCTGAGTCCAGTCTAGGACTTCCCCAGTGCCCACTGGTGATGTGATTGTCATCCTGGGATCTTGATACGGTTTTGTATATATTTCATTATTTTCTTTTCATTATTTTATTGTTTCATTAAAGTAGTTTAGTTCCTTCTAACTCATACCTCTCTCTCCTCCTTGGAGAGAGAAGTGGGGGAGAGCATCTGTTGTTCAACTCTGTGGCCTGTTTGGCCCAAACCACAACACCTAATTAATAAAAAAAGGCTTCTCTTGTGTCAGAGGCACATCATTCCTCCTGCTACTGTTCCAAGAAACATAACAGCCACCCAGCTGCGCCAACAGCTTTCTACTAACTTCAGTGCAATGACCAAGACCTTCCATATTAGCCACATACTTATTTCTGTGGAGCTTTTGCAGTTTTACGTGAGCTTTTAATTTGGGACACAGTAATCCAATGAAAATAGAGATAATTTTCATGTTTAGATGCATCTAAGCTGACTTTTAATATATTCAGACAATAATAACAACAATTATTACTATTGTTCTAGTAAATGATGCACTTTATTCTGTATCACAAAATAAAATTATCATTCGGGTAAATAGAATTACAAAAAAGTGTATTATTGAACAGATTATAAAACTGGAGACTAAATGTTTAGTGAGACTCATAGATTTCAAGTTTTAAAATTCTATTTAATCTTCTTAGACTGCATTTTGAATCATAGAGTTGATCATATTAGTAGTTTACTAATACGAATCCTTGTTTTTTATTTCTGATGGCAGAAAGAACTAATTTCAAACATTTGAAGTGCAAAGGTGTAATGATATCTTGATGAGTAGAAGAAAGCTGCAAAGAAAGCTGGAGAGAATTCCCCCTCCCCCATTACCTCAAAGACTCCCTTTTCATCAAAAGATACTGAATGTTTAAAAGCAGTACGTGACTAGTAAGAATAAATCTTGGCAATTCCCAAAGGAAGTCAGTAACGAGCACTTTTAAACACTTAGGGATATTATGTAGTTGTCAAAGCCGCTATACTTTATGACCAAAAAAACCCCCCAATCCTGGAAAAAAGAGAAAAATAAGAGAAAAGTGCTGTTCAGTGAATAAGAGAACTATTAGACTTAGTTGGAGGAGGCGGAGGCGGGGGGGGCAGGACAGATGATGACACAACATGGGGAGGGAGGGCAGGATGTACTCACCAGCAGCTCAGCACTGCAAAACAAGTTGAATTTTCCATTCAAGAACAAGAATCTAGACCGGACTGAGCTGTCTTTGTGGAGGAAAGGGGCAAAATTAAAGGAATGAATGGGGCTTAATGTTGTTACAGAAAAGAGGGATGGAAACTGAATTCTGCTTATGGACTGATCAAAGCTCAGAGGTAACCACAGACCTATATTGTTCCTTTACAGTGGCTGAAACCCTGCTTTCCAGGATGCTAGAGCTTGCAGGAGAGATCCTGCGAAATGGGTTACTCTGCTCCTCTGACAGACTGCTGCTATTTCACTGTCACTAATGTGCTTCCTGTGGTTTACCTGTGAGTAAACTTACTCCTGTGACTCCTGAGGGTATTTCAGATGTTGAAACACCTACATCTTATGTAATAACTGAAGAAAGAGACTATTTTTTGAGGTCTCTGCACTCATTTCCAGTTTCTATCTCAAGAATCAGTACACTGGAATGGAATGGAATGTGATGGAATGGAATGGAATGGAATGGAATGGAATGGAATGGAATGGAATGGAATGGAATGGAATGGAATGGAATGGAATGGAATGTGATGGAATGGAATGGAATGGAATGGAATGGAATGGAATGGAATGGAATGTGATGGAATGGAATGGAATGGAATGGAATGGAATGGAATGGAATGGAATGGAATGGAATGGAATGGAATGTGATGTGATGGAATGGAATGTGATGGAATGGAATGGAATGGAATGGAATGGAATGGAATAGAATAATTTCAATTGGAAGGGATATACAACAATCAACTAGTCCAACTGCCTGACCAGTTCAGGGCTGACCAGAAGTTAAAGCATGTTGTTAAGGGCCTTGTCCAGAAGCCTCTTAAACACTGACAGGTGTGGGGCATCGACCACCTCTCTAGGAAGCCTGTTCCAGTGTCTGATCACCTCTCAGTAAAGAAATGCTTCCTAATGCCCAGCCTAACCCTCCCCTGGTGCAGCTTTGAGCCATTCACATACTTACTGAGGAGCACTAAACTAGGATGGGGTGTCCCACTGAGCTTTTGATGTTCCCCTTGTATCCCAAAAAGGTAACATTATTCAAGAGGCTTTTTTTCCCCTGCCCATAGCTGCAAGAAGATATTAATGATGATGGCCACAGGTCTGGCATGTTGTCTGACCTGTGAAATACCTATTGTGCACAAGATCACTTGGAGATACAGGGCTTTGGCCAAGTATGAGCAATGGTCTGTGATGCCGGAATTCATTTATCTTCCATATTTGTAATGTGCTGTGAGCAGCCTCCTGGGATTTTATACTGATACTTTCTCTGATTACTCAGTTTACTTCATCTTGGGTTTCTGCCATGGATTCTCATTGGAGCTGTACCTTGGAATAGATAAAAATCAGCATATCCATCCTGTGGGAAATCTCCATATTACAGAGTTTTCAGCCAGGAGTGGGACAAAAAAATTGTAAATTTGTTTTATCCATTTAGGTTAGTCAATTTTATTTGGACAACCATGGGCATTGTTTTCAAATCTACTGCAGCCACCCAGATGCTGTGTCCTTCCTTCGTTACATACTCTGTAGAGGGCAAACTCCACAAGGCTACTTGAAAGTGATGGCTGGCATGAGAAATGACTGGTCACTTTGTGATTCCTTTGTAGTATGGCAAATAGAAACAATACATCTGTTTAAGCTCACCTGACTACAAACCATGGAAAATAATTAACTTTCACACCTCTATACTGTGGGCACTCTATTTGGCTAGAAAAAATAGATGACAGATCTTCATTTGTTAAAAACATAAAGGTCAAAAGAAAAAAACCAAAAGCATTCACCTTGCTCTCAACTGAATTAAACACAACCCTGAAATACAAAGAGAGTTAATATGGAAGTTTATTGTTTGTGAATTGTTCAAATCTGAAAACATTAACTTCTGAGGATTTTTTATTTGTTTTCCATAAGACTCATCTCCTCAGTTGAAAAACAGCCCATAAGTCCAATCCACCCTTGATCTTTCTGAGAGACTTGCAAAATAAATAGGCCGTTCTTACAGTGTTATGAGAAAAGGGGAAAGAAATGTTATGTTAGTTTTGAGCAGGTGTAATTTCCAGGAACTGAGTTAAGATCATCATCTCATGTCACACATAAGAAAGTTTCCACATATAGCAAAAGTTTTTCAGTTCAGATTTTCACCCACTGAGTATTAACACAGCTGAAAATGAAACATCTAGCTTTTGGACTGATATTAAATTTTCTGTGTCAGATTTTCAAGTCTTCCATAGTCAGTGGGGAAAGTTAAACCTTTATTGAAGAGGATAAGTGAGATCTATATACTAAGCAGGGAAGTGTGGAATTAGAATAGATGGGAGGACTGTATCTGGAAATCCACCACTTGGTTAGATTTAGGTATTTACCTGAGATGCACTGAAGCACATCTGTGAAATAAGTCAGTTTGAAATCACCTTAGAACTTAGTTGTGTGTGTAATTTCAGCAGCAGACCCTATCTTTTATGTAAAAATCCTTTGGTTAGAATACCTTTTCAAAAAGTGGAAGAAGTGAGATCTCGACTCACCTCAGCCTGGGATTTTGTGAATCTACAGGTTCACCATACAGAGGTGGAGTTCGTCATAACATCACCTGTCAGGGTTTCAGAAAATTTAGGATTAGAACATTTTCTGCCAGACCCTTAGAGGCTGCCACTTAGCAAAAACTGTGAAATTGTTCTTAAAGAAAAGGAAAAAGTCTGATGCTAACTTTGGATGTAGCTACTAAGGTGTTGTTGGTGGTGAGAAGGTTTTAGGTTCTTTTTCTTAAAAAGAGAATGTAACCCAGGGTTGCAAGACAAGCTGTACTGCCGCCATTGCTTGTCGATCTAGGTTAACCCTTGGCTAGTCTCACCCTGTCCCCAGGTGTCTTTCATTTCTTTCTGCATGGATGTCCTGATGGGGCTGCAGAGGTCCCATACAAGACTAAAGGGTGAGCTTGGACAGTATCCTGGCTCCTAGGTGGGTGGGAGAGTGGGTGGCAAAAGGCCAGGTGTACAAAAGAAGTTTGAAATTCAAGCTTCCTGCTCTGCAGACTCCTCTATGCAATCATGACCTAAAAATCCAATAGTGATGTATTTTGGCACCATCTTTGAATCAGACCTTTTTTTTTTTTCCTTGTTACCCACTCTCTAGTCATGGTCTTGGTGAACTTTCGCAGGGAGCAGAAGAACAGGGTTCAAAGCCCCTTCCACTACTGAGTCTAAAATTTAGGTATTTTGCTCCTTGGTTCATGTTTCACTCACCAAACTGAGGGGCTCTGCATTGACAGCATGCACAGGAATAGTCTAAATGGGGAATTTTGATAAAAACACTCAGGTTGTTAAACCTTGAATAAACAGAGGTGCTGGCATTACTCAAAATGTAAAATGTAGTAGAAATTCAGTCCCCTAAGTCTTCTAGGGCAAACGGAGTGTCTTTGGTGCTGGGGCATTTAAACAGGTAGACAAGGATTTCACCTTCTCAGTCTCCATGTTATGTACCTACACACAGATTCACAAAGTCACTTAGGCTCCTATCTGCCTTTTAAGATTAATTTAAACTGGGTGCAAGATCCTCAGTGCCATTGAGAATCTGAATCCTTAATTTCAGTTAAAGTGAAACTTAGGCACTTTTAGATTCAGAGAATTAATCACTATAAATCTGGGCTGAGTTCCAAGTTCCAGTAAGCTTGAAAATTTGATAGTTACGTACTATTCCCTTTAGATTTCCATTCCCCAAAGGCTATTTTAGTCTATTTTACTGAAACTGAGTATTAAAGCTGCTATTAAATTTCATACTGTCAGTGAGTAAAAATTTGGTGAAATAAAACCAGGTTTTTATATGTCTATATAAGAACTGGCACTTTGAAAACGGTAAGAGCATACCAAACAATACTGTATTTCAAGGAGAGAAAAAACACTGCGCATTATTCCATGTAAGATTTCAAACTATTATTTTTCTTTCTATCAAGAACAAGATAAATCAGGACATACAAATGCAAGAATGTATATATATACACATGACCCAGTAATGTGCCTTTGCGGTAAAGACGGTAAATGTTATCCTGGCTGCTTTAGGCCAAGTATTACCAGCAGGTCGAAAGAGTTGATCCTTCCCCTCAACTCAGCACTGGTGAGGCCGTGCCTGGAGTATTATGTCTGGTTCTGGGCTCCTGTCCTGGTTTTAGTGACACAGGACTAATTTATTTTCTAATGCTTGGGGAAACTGTACTGTTAGAAGACTCTAGTGTCTGAATTTGTGAAAATATTTACTTTATAGCCATCTCTGGTGTGTGGGTTTCAAGGTCTCAGTGTTTTTGAGCTCGCCAGGTGCATGGATAAGGAGGAGCGAGATCCGGGCACCGGACCTAAGCTGGCCAACAAGATTATTTCATACCATGAACATCACATTCAATACAAATTAGGAAGTTTGTGGAGGAGTTTTCTCTCTTCCATGATGGCTGTGATACTGAGAAGTTCTTGCCCTGCTGCTGCACCCCTGAGCCCTTCTCTTCCTCCCAAAGCTTTAGCACTCACAGTGTCCGATATTTGCTGTCCACTGCTGGGAGTGCACAGCTTCCTACTGGTATAGATGGCTGAGTATAATTCTTGTATATTTTATATTGGTATCAGGATCAATGTGGGTTCCTTTGTGTTAGTACTGTTAACTATCTAGTTCTATCCTATTAAACTGTTTATGTTTCAACCCCTGGGTTTTCTTGTTTTCTTCCTGATTCCCCTTCCTGCATGAGGAGGGGTCATCGGGTGAGAGAATAATTGTCTAAGCAGCAATAAATTGTTATGGGTTTTCTCTAACCATAACAGCTTCTCAAACCATAACAGCTTCTCAGTACAAAAAAACTCATAGACATACTGGAGGGAGTCCAATGAAGGACCACAAAGATGATTAAGAGATGGAGCATCTCTCAGAATCATAGAATAGAATTGTACAATTGTCTAGGTTGGAAAGGACCTTTAAGATCATTGAGTCCAACCATCAACCTGACACTGTCAAAACCACCACTAAACCATGTCCCTCAGCACCACATCTATCTGTCTTTTAAATACCTCCAGGGATGGTGATTCCACCACTTCCCGGGGCAGCCTGTTCCAATGCTTGATAACCCTTTTGGGGAAGAAAATTTTCCTAATATCCAACCTACTATCCTCTTCTATGAGGAAAGGCCAAGAGGGCTGTGACTGTTCAGCCTGGAGAAGAGAAGGGTCAGGGGGGATTTCATTAATGTATATAAATACCTGAAGGGAGGGTGCAAAGAAGATGGAGCCAACTCTTTTCAGTGGTGCACAGTGACAGGATCCAAAGTAATGGGTGCAAACTGAAACACGGGAGGTTCTGTCTGAACAGCAGTAAACACTTTTTCATGGTGAGGATGACCAGCACTGGCACAGGTTGCCCAGGGAGGTAGTGGAGTCTCCACCCTTGGAGGTATTCTTCATAACTACTCAGAGAAATTCTCCATAGAAAGGAAGAATGCCTTTGACTTAAAGAAAATTTTTGATCCATTTTCTAAGACGTGTGTATTTGTAGTATATGGATTAGGAGAGAGAGAAAACAATGACAGTTTAATGTAGTCACGTATGTGAAAAGAGCCATTCATTCATTAGAGATCATTTAGTGCATCTGCACTTAACTCAGTAGTTAAACTGAAGGCTTAAGTGGTACCTCTTTTTCAGAAAAACTCCCACTGCTGCAAAGATTATGGATTGTTAATGAGTTTTCTCTTTGGACATATTCCCTTCAATCTTTAGCCATAGAGCATTGTCACACTTTGATTTGCAAGTTTACATAGCTTCCTTTCATCAGCTTCTTCTAGCCTAAAATAGCATGAACTGGAGCGGCAAGGGAAACAAAGCTAATGTAATGTAATCTATCCTTATTCCAATCAGAAAAGTCAATAATGGAAAGCCTGTGGATAACCACTTCATTTTGTATGGAAGAAAACAGTTAGAAAAATGTTTGGTGTTCAGTTCTTAACCTTCTTTCATGTATAATTTTGCATGAACAGTAAAAAAATATTCCGGTTTGTGTAATGTCTGATTCAGGATCACCACTAGCATCCTGCCCCGCCCCAAGACCTTATGAGATTTATGGTAAGAAATATTATTACTTTTGTTCTCAGCACTATGGATGATATGTATTAGCAATACAATTTAAAATGCACCTTATTCTTGCCAGAATCTACAAAAATGCTAACCTTTAAAGACTGTTTTAATCATTTGTTACCTGCTGAATAGTGCATTTTCCTGTGCATCTTAATTTCAGATTGTTTACAAAGGAAAAAAAATGTTTGGAATTGCTGGTGACTTCAGCAGAGATGGTGTTCACCTGTTGCTTTCTTATATATTCTAATTTTTTTTAAAATTTTTTTTTCAGGCTTCTTCTAGCTGTCACAATCATTTACTTCTAATAAAAGTCAGGCTAGCTAAACAGCTTGTCAGGAAATTGCACCGACTCATTTTGACTAGCAAAATTTTTTGGGTGGCCTTTTGTACTGATATTCTGGGGTTTTATGAAAGATTACTTGATTCTCTGATTGATTGTTTTAGAGTAAACACACATGCAGAGAGAGAGATGAAGGACATAGTGTGCCTAAGGCTGGGGAACAGCAAATGTAAGAGTGCAGGAAAGAACATTGTATTTTATGAAGGACTCAGATTAAAAAACTGAGGGAATATGAGGAAAATAAGGCAGATACCTCATTTGAAATAATGATTCTGTGAGAACTATATGCCACATTATTTCTAAGCTTTTATAATTAAAAGACCAAATCTCCAGCATTCTCGTAACATCTCCCCAAATAATTTTACCAGGAAACGAATCAGTTATTTAGTCTTACTATCCAACTAACCCTCAGGATTTAGCTCAAAATTTCAGATGTGACATCTGATAAATCAGTTTTCTGTACGCCCTTCCCTTTCTTGAGTCCCTCAGCAGTAACAGAGGCAGAAAGGCGTGCGAGTAGGAGGTAGGTACTACGTATTCTCAACCAGGCAAGCAATTTCCTTCATCCATAAAGGAAGAAGATGCTTTACTTGTTGTTTTTAGGTCACTGTGCTCCACCTTACTAGCTCTCTATAACAGGCTACTCAGTCAAGGTAGGGCGGTTACCTTTGTTTTGAAAACAGCAGGGCTAACATTTAATACTGTTTACGAAGTTTTCAGAGGACCAGTTTTCCATAATGTCTACATTTCCTATTGAACTGCAAATGATGCATAGAAAATTGTATGGTTTTGGTTTTTGATGAATTTCTAATCTGCTAAACTGCAGAATTCATTTTATCGCATCATCAGTCATCTCAAAATTCCAGTTGCCTTCCAGCTGAAACACTGACAGCTCTATCAAAAAGCACGCATGGACCAGATACACAAAAACATTTTGGTGCTGAACTGTATCCTGCCTAGAATGTGGGTATCTAAGCCAAAGTCAGGAGGCCACGAGATCCCTTTCCAGACTTTATGTATGTGTTTGTGCCTCAGACTTAAATTATCTTAAGCCAACTGAGGTTCACTTGCTCCTGAATGGTAATGCTCTGGAGCTTGGAGAAGGGACGTGCAGGGAAAGAGGCAGGTGGAAATTCACCAAATCAGTCCTCTTAATGTATCTCAATCTCACCTGCAAAAAGCTGAAGGGTGAGAAGTACAAAGTGCCTTTACATGGAATGTTTCCACCCATCTTGACAGCAGAAACTTTGGCAAATATATTTACTCTCACTAGGGCACAGTTCAAGATGTACTAAATGAGGCAGTTTCCTCTTGTTAGTAACCCCTTTGAACTTAGCCCTCTGCAAAGTTGTCTGTGAGGGTAACAGGGAAGAACTACATGTAATATTTTAAAGAATCTATGAAGCTTCAGAGGTCTTTATTTATTTATGTGTAATGAATGGACCCAACCCTGTGACCTCAGTCTGGTAGGATGGAAAAGAAATCTAGAGACCATATTGCAGAAGAGCTAAATACATTGGCCCCTGCTAGGTGAGACAGATGGACAGAATTATGCTAATAAACCAGGCTTAAACTGGTAGTCAGTGTGATGCATACACAGATTTACTTTCCATTGGAGAAAAGAGTTGGTGGTAGTTCATTCCTTTTATGTAACAATTCAGACTCCAGTAATGCAAGGCGAGTCACCATCCATGGGTAAGACACTTGCTCAGAAAGAAACATCAGAATAATTACAATGTCAATATGTGTTGAGAAATAATGTGTTGTATGAAATTACTTCTTGTTAATTGTGTCATAAGACATAAGGGAGTATCCTTCAATGGCATGTTGGAAGATGTAAAGAAGAAAACACACAGAATAGTCTGAACTGAAAAAAACCTATTATTTCGGTCTTTTTTTTGTAAGCAATAATCAGACCATCAATTTTTAAAGTCATAATTTTCCTCTTCCTGTTGGGTAAAACATAAATGAAATCTTGATCGGGGAAGAAAAGCATCTTTACTTAGCAAGAGTATTAAGGTATTCATACAGTTCAAGTGCAAATAACAGGAGAAAATCATGTTCTGGCAACAGAATAAAATAATTTGATAGCTTATCAGAAGGAAGGTAATCAGAAATGTATCAGGAAGAAAGATAAAAAGCAACACAATACAAAATTAAATACTTAACAAGGCACAGCAGACACACAAGACGCACTAATTCACTGTCCATTTCAGAGTGCTCTTTGCGACACTTAAGTGTCAGGACTTTATTTTTCTTACTTTCTGGATTGGATTGTATCCATATTCACTTCATTATCATGACCTCTGCTGAAGGTTTTGCAGTGTTTGATGGAACTGTTGTGGTACACTTGCTATTACTTATTTTCTCAGGTAATGAAAACAGATAGGGAAATGAGTCATTGGAACCTACAATACAACTCAAAACCTTTTCAAGAGATCTGTCTGTATAAAACATACAATGATAAAAAAATGGAAATGTTTGACATGGAAGAAAGTGTAAGAGGAAATTTCTGATCAATTTTTGTACAGACAGATAACTTTCTGAAGTACTTAGGTATTAAATCTCCATTTATATTTGTAGTTGTTTCAGATATGATATCTCTCTCTAGAACTGGTACTTTATGAGCATTTGCTCATACAACTGCTCAACAACTGCTGGAGAGGGGACAGCAAAGGGCCATGAAGATGATTAGGGGGCTGCAGCATCTTTCTGATGAGGAAAGGCTGAGGGAGTTGGGTCTTTTTAGTCTGGAGAAGAGAAGGCTGAGTGGGGAACTCATAAATGTTTACAAATACTTAAAGGGAGGGTACCAGGAGGAGGGGGCCAGTCTTTTTTCAGTGGTACCCAGTGATAGGACAAGAGGCAATGGGTATAAACTCGAATATAGGAAGTTCCGTCTCAACATGAGGAGAAACTTCTTTGCTTTGAGGGTGGCAGAGCCCTGGCACAGGCTGCCCAGAGAGGTGGTGGAGTCTCCGACTCTGGAGACATTCCAAACCTGCCTGGACGCCATCCTGTGCAACCTGCTGTAGGTGGACCTGCTCTGGCAGGGGGGTTGGACCAGATGATCTCCAGAGGTTCCTTCCAACCCTTAACTTTCTGTGATTCTGTGATTTTGTGATTTCGATCTAATAGCAAAGTACTCACAAAGTGGTTTTGTTACACTTCTCTCATTCTGGTAGACAGCACTGTTGTTCCCTTCTGTTTGGTTTTATTCTCTTCCCTTTTGTCCTCTTGCTTCTACAAGTAAGTGTTGCTTTTAGATCTATCTATTATTCTTTGATGAATTTTGAGACATTTTGAAAGATTTTGAGACATTCTCCTCTCCCTTTTTAACTACTTCTAATTGATATGGAGACCATATAGTGCTGACATTAATGGTCCTTCCTTCAAGTTTGACCACCTCCATTGGAAATGAGTACTAAAAGTCCTAGTACAAGAGTTCGTGCAGTACAGTTCTTCAGAGAACACGTGCCCAGGTCATACAGCAACAGGCTATCCACATCCTGCATAGATCACTGTCCTTTTTGTTGTTTATTTCTAACTTCGTTTCAGTACTTCACTGGATCTCACTCCTCTTTCTGCTTGTACTTGCTCTTTGTTTTTCAGCTACATTTTGTTTGTAAGCACTCAGAGATATAGAACATCTTTTTGTTCACTTTCTATATGGATTAACACAATGAGGTCTTGTCCATTTTATTATCCCTGTAAAACTACAGAAATACAAAGAACAGCAGAGAATATCAACCAGATATTCCTACTGGCCATCATTTCCGGGAAATCATTCAAAACTTCCTCTCTATTCCTTGATCTGCATTCTGCTAAACCAAGACTCCTCCCACCACACCC
>VZSF01010867.1:0-136701 GCA_013398295.1 Chionis minor | reverse complement strand
CCCCCCCCCCCCATATTTCTGTATTTCAAATCCCTGTCTTTTTCTGCTTTTCCTTACGTTGTACCAACTCATGCCCACTTGCAGTAGAGGCATCAAATACAGGATGTCTAATATCAGAAGATACATGTTTTTCTTTTTTAAATTTAGAGCTACAGGAAGGCAGTCACAGTCTTTTTTTGTGTGTAAAAAAAATAAAAAATTTAACTACAGAAAAAGAATTAAATTCTTGTAGCTAAGGTATTATCCCATCAGTGCCTCTCAGGTCCTTCTTGGTGGAACAATCTTTTTCATAGTTTTAATTATGTTTACTTGGAAAGACAAATATGAAAGGTTTTCATGAAGTAGTAATTTGTTCCAAGGAAATCAACTGTGAACAAGGAAAGTCTTTACATGATAAATAGCCCTTAGTCACTATGCAATGACGATAATGACACAACAAGCCATTCATAGCTAACCGTTAAGGAAGAACTAATGACAATTATTCTTTTAGGCAATATCTACCTACATATTGAAATTATTATGTGAAACACATGAGCAGCTGGACTGTATGAAGAAATTAATCTATTAAATAATTAATAGCTGTGTCTCTATCAACATAATATTTTCTGTATATTATTTATGCAGAGGTGGAATGACATTATTTCTGCCTGTAAAAACATAAAAGTTTACTGTAAAAACAATCCTGGCATCTCACTAAAAAAAATACATTTTTAAATTTCCTTTTGTGTAAGTCTAGAATTATAACCCGTTTCCCTCAATAATTTATATTCATGCTTGTACAAGCAAAGCCTAGATAATAAGGAATAACAAAGTGTGTGGAATTTTAATTTAAAATTCCTGTAAAGCACATAAACAGAGAATTATGATATATTAACTACTGAAATATGGTTATGGACTAGCAACCGTGTCTCACTGCTTTCTTTTGTCTTAAGTCCTTGAGTGTTTCTCGGAAATGAAGATGCCAGGGTTCTTCTCTGGACGAGTGGAATGACAAATATTCACAGATCTGCAGGCCTTCCTGAAGGTGGCTCCATTTGATAAAGGTTAAGTTAGACGATCCAGGATTAGCTCAACTGCAAATTCTTATCAGAGTGTTTGGTCATAAGAGGAAAAACCAGCAATAACTGCTCAGGTAACAGGTATGGGTAATGTCATGAAAGAATTTCCATAAAATAATTCTGGGATTTAACCAATGTATTCTTGAATTTAATCAACAGAGTTAAGAATCTACAAAAAAACAACAGAATGGTCTTTTTGAATTTTCAGTGTATGTCTCAATCTCAATTCTGAACTACTTTCTTAACTAGTATTTTTTATCTTTCTTTTTGATTCTGAGTATTAAAAAGTACAAGTTCATTAGACTGTATCTCATTCACACTTGATTGTTTTCAGGTTCAGTGAAATAAAAAAGACAGAGAGCAAATGAGACTTTAAGAACATTTTTTTATTTTAGGATAGCACTCAATTCCGCCTCAAATTATTACAGCTCAGGACATAGATGAAAAGATAAAATGTACTAAGCTTCATTTCAAAAGAAATTCTAAAATAGGACGTAGAAGAGGAAATTAAATTTTGGTGTAATTCAGAGGTGAAGAACTATGGATTCAAAACCTTTGAAAACCAGGCAATATAATTACATTTGGTCTGTTGATTAAAAAAAAGAAAAAAAAAAGTCATGAAATATTTTTAGTTAAATTCCAGGTTAGTAACAGATAAAAATTTCCATCTTTGTTAGCAAATATTTTGAACACTGAGGTTTTTTTGAACACCGATGTTCTAATAGCTCAGTGGCAATGAATGAATAATGAAAATACGGTGCTTTTCCACTGTAGAAGATAAACATTTGAAACACTACAGAACCCTAAGGTATGTATGCAGGCTGTTCTGGAAGTCAATAGAGTTCTACCAGGTTACTTGAATCTAGACTAGCCTTTGTCCCCAAA
This sequence comes from Chionis minor, assembly GCA_013398295.1. Taxonomy (NCBI): domain Eukaryota; kingdom Metazoa; phylum Chordata; class Aves; order Charadriiformes; family Chionidae; genus Chionis; species Chionis minor. The sequence goes on along the minus strand of VZSF01010867.1, from coordinate 134,758 downwards.
CTCAGGTAGAACAACTTTGGAACATATTGCATCAATTAATCATTTTCTGTTTGATACATTTTTAGAGAAAGATTTTAAACCTACTTTAGGTACTTCAACGTTGTTTAAAGTATCATATGCAGTATTTATATATATTCTAGCTTCCCATCAGCCAGTAATGCCTTGTACATCTTCTCTTAAACATCTTTCTCAAAGTTTTGTCATAATCCCCCATAAATTGGTGATGATGCTATAATCAACCCCTTAGACCTATGTGTACAGAATGCTCACATATGAAAAAGTGCTTGTCATTAAGAGTTGAGGCAAATCCAAAAGTAATATCAATGTTTGTGGTAGGCATTTGAACAGATTTACAGGACAACAAAATCGTAGCATCATCTACAGAAAGGGGCCAGAAAAGAGCTTTCTCTGAGGACTTCTAAATCTTTGATGTCTCTCCTCTCAGATAAATATAAGATGCTGTCTATTTATAGTTATTATGTATACATGTCTATTGGAATCCAATAAATCTTTACTACATTGTACACGCAGTGGAATTTTCACTTTCTGATCAATACCACATATAATTCTTGGAAAAATACCACAGCATTTCCCCAGAAGCTGAATCACTTCAGTATGAAATAATTTTAACAAAAATATTCAATTGATTCTGGCTTCAGACATTTTTCTGTCTTGAGCCAAACTAGTGTATGAATGCTACAGACTTATGAGTACTTATCTATGTTAAGTAAAAATGGATTTGATAGAGTTAAAAGAACATTCTAGTTTCTGGTTTTTTCAATAACTTGGGGATAGGCTCCCAAATTTAAGAACCTTATCCTGCACTCAGGAAAGCCCCAAAGAATTCAGTCAGGAAGGAAATGACACAGGTGAGGTGAAGGGATGAGTACATAGATGAAGGCTGGAAATTACTCTGCATAACAATAGAAATACTGGTTGTTCTAGCTGTTGGCAAAGCAAGATAAGAAATGAGGGAAATAAAGTAGTAGCCTTTCTGTAACACAGGGGGAAACCAATGTTTAACATTTTTTTATGGTTTAAGAAAACTTAAAAAATTAATATTCCACAACTCTTGCCCCTGTAAGGATTTAGGAAGCCTTGGAAAAAGACACACGTTAATTTTGTGAAACAGCCTGGACCAGAAGACAGTTTTTTCTTCCTTCTGTTTCAAAGTTAAAATATGAATGTTAAAAAATCATTGTGTCCTGGTGGAAGTTCAAAACTGTGTTTCTTAGTGTTTGACCTGTAACACACCAGGTGCTTTTTATCTCTGCATTAAGGTTATTTGCTGTTTTAAAGTTTTGAGGTTTTTTTAATATGAAGTAGCAGTTAAATATTAAAGTAGCTTAGTGTCTTTTAGTGATTGACTTTAGAAGAACAGCGTTTAAAATCGTCTCTCCTCTTCTCTAAATTACTATGTGACTATCAAGACTGCATACTTTCAAGATTAAATAAATAATGACAATTAAAAAAATATGGTCAGCAAAGAGCAATGAGTTAACTAGCTTCATGAAAATTCTACAGTCCATCTTAGGTAGTCCTCTAAGGACCACTTTCTATGGTCTATAAAAAGGACATTTCTACTGTTGAGTTTAGGGGAAAAATATTCTGAACATTTCTGAATACCTTTTTATAAAAAAAAAATGGCTGCTCAATGGTTTTCAATTCTACTTAATTGTTTTTCTCTTTGTATCAGGATGTGGTAAACTCCAGAAGAATTAGAAATTGTCAAAGAATTTGATTTGAAAAGATTTCTAGAAAAAGATACTTCTGTCAAAATCAAAGTGTTTGGAAAGAAAATATTGAACTTGATTTTGTGAAACCAATTTAATTGGCAAAATAAAATTCAATAACATATAGAAGTTTCAAATGTACATACTTAAATTTTCTGTCATTTTATTTATAATTCTAGATTGCTTTACATTTTTCTCTCTTTCCTCCCCTTTGTCTTCCTACTTTTTTTCCATTCTACTGAAAAAAAGAAATGAAAATATCAAAATGCAAAAAAACATATTTTTTTTTTTTTTTTTTTTTTAAAAAGAAAAATAATGTCTGATTTCTTCAAAATATTACTGCTCATCAGAATGGAAGCTTTTGATTTTTGGTGTATGCACAGTTTTCAAAATAAAAGTCTTTCTGTGTCTATGATAAACTATCTGGAATATTAGTAAGAAATTAATTTTCAAGTTTCAATACTAATCGTGGAATAGTAAAGAAAGTCACATTTTTTACCTCTTTTTCCTTTGGATACATATTCTGTAAGTATGTTACCTTTTTGATAGTGTTTTAAATGCCTTGAAGATAAGTTTCCTATTCAGAAATAAAGGCAAACATTTTGTCTTCTTTCCAGGTCATGAAGGCAGCAACAAATCCACCATGAAGTCAGGAAGCCCAGCAAAGTCACTCTTGAAGGAAATGCCTTCATAACAGAGATATAGTTAAACACAGCTAGAAGCATTTTATGAAAGCATTGCATCTCTTTATATTAAAAGGTGAACATTATCACTAATTCTTCCTAAAAGACAAACGTGAGCATCCTCACTCTGTTTTGTCGTTAGCCAAATATTATTTTCATCAGGATCTCATGTAAGGTGAGGCATACTAAGAAAACATGCTTTGAATTTGATTTTAAAGGATTTCCTTTCCCTGCTTCGACTTGTGAAGCAGCTGACCGTGCTCTTGTACCCAGCTCCATCGACACGCTCTTCTGCAAGCAGATGCTCACAAATCCATGCTGTCTGAAATGAACAGATGTAGAACATTGGTTTGATGCAAAGTTATGGCATCTGTGGCATTAAGTTGCAGCTAAGAAGCCTTCAGCAGGACTTCGCAGTTCGAGCTATACAGCCACCACCAGCACAGCTCCAAGCCAGCTCCTGCCTGCCCGGGAGGTAGCACAGGCACACCCAGCTTTTATTATCATACATCCATTACAGTCATTTAATTCTGGAAGTCTGAAATTGTTCTGGTCTCTTTAGAAAACAGGTGTTATTCAGAAAGAATATCAGGATTATAATTTTACATCTATTGATGAGGATGGTCAAATATCAGCTACAATCTACATCAGCTTTTGCTCTAAATCATTTGAGCAAAGAACTTTAAACAAAACCTCTATTATAGTTAGAAGAAAATATAATCATCAGAAATTGCTAAAATACCAATGTTATGATAAACAATGACAATATCAATGTGATAATAATTTTTAAAAATAAATAAAATATGTACTGTCATGCTTGACAAATTTAATTGCAGGATGTTTTTTGTATGCAGAGTTTGCAGGCTGTTAGTGATAATCAAACTAATGATTTGTCATTGCCCCTTAGCAAGGTTTATTTTGTCTTAGTGAAAACATAAATGTAACACTGGAGGCATACTATATCAGGATGCACATGATATTGATAGTCTTCCTATACAGAAGGATGAGAGCAATGTGGAAATTTTTATTTTTTCATCATTTTCCTATTCAAATGGTGCCCAGAAACTGAAAAGAAGGCAGAGATATTTGCCCCTGTCTTACTTACCAGTCTAAATTTTTAATTCCTCTTGTCATTGTATATGCTTTTCATATGTGAGTAGAAGACACAGGAAAAAGGAGAATTAATGCTCTATCCCATGTGACCAGCACAGGGCTTTGAGAGGAATGTGAAGAAAATCCCAGTTATTAATTAGTTTCATCTCTTTCAAACTTGTGAGTCCCTAAAGGAGTCATGCCAAAGGCTAAAGTAAGTATGCTCTAAGTCTCACTTCTTTGTTTTGTAACTTGGAACAAAAGATTATTTCGGCTGGCCTCTCCCTTCCTATATTTTTCGTGATTTGATATATATTGTTTTTTCCTGCTTTTCTGAGAAGCTCTATGCTATTTTGAACCGAACACTCTATTCAAAAGCACAAACCACTCCTGTCACTTTAATGTTGGAAAAAAACTTTTCCTTGGCTACACAATTATTCAGCTCAAAGTAGATGAAATGAAAATGGAGGTTACTGTTCTTTCATATAATGACATATTTACTATTCTTATTTCTTTCTCTTACAACCTTAATTTCAGCAAGCGCACTGTTGCAATGTGAAACACCCTTCTCCAAACTGAGTGGCTGATTTGAGGGCATCTCTTTGTTTCTTTAAAAGAAGAGCTGTGACTCTGAATTTGACTTAGAGTTTTTGTATTTTGCTGTAAATATACATTTTTTTGTTGAAAAACTACCAACCCCCTTTCTTCTCCAATTGCTGCTTGTTTTTCAGGAGAAAAAAAAAGAAAAGAAAGACCTGATGCCTCTGGCCTGACAACATTTGCAGATCCAGGGTCAAGGAAAGATGTTGTATTCACTGCAGCTTACATTTTGCCTCTTCTGAAATAGGAAAAGCTTTGTTCAGTTGCCAGTAGGTACCGCGTCTGCTGAAACGTTTCCATGGAGACAGGGCATCACTGAGCACAGCAGCTGTGGCTGAGATGTGTGTTACAGCCCTTCCACGGGTACCGGGTTTACTTGTGTGGCTGATGGAGTGCACAACGAAGGCATCTCCCTTCCTTTGAAACCTCATTTTGGTAGAAATTAAACTCTTATTTCTTAAAGAAACTTAAAGCTCTTCAAACTACACAAGGGGGAGAACAGACAAACAAACAATTTTATAAGCATTTCACACAAATTTCACAATATTTACAATAGCTTGAAGAAGCTGAGATTCTGTTTTCTGAGTTTGGGCTTTATTTGCATTTCAGATTTATTTATTTCTACATCCAGAAATCAAATACCATCTTCTTTAACATGAGGCGACTTTAACTCATTCACTCCTTTGCATTCAAATAAAAATGGAATATCAGAGTGTGAGTGGTTTATGTAAGCACTTTTTGTTTTGGATTAGATTGTCAATCATGGAATGGTCTTTGAAATGTATAATTATGATTGAAAATTTTTGGTTTATTTGGATTGAATTTTTCAGTAATTATTTTTCTCATTAGAATGTACATGTCTTATCAAGGTTAATGAGCTGAGAGCAGGAAAAGCTAGTGGAAATGTATTTTATTTCAAGATGCAGATATTCAGTTTTCTGTTTTGTTGAGGTATCCAAACCATGCCTCATTCCACAACAGTTGTTGGAACAGGATGACCCTAGGAGAAAGGCTTTGGCATTAAACCCTAGGATGTGCTCCTCATACCACAGGTAGGTTAAAAAGAAAGTTTATTTATGAATGTGGGAGTGCAATCCTGACCTCATTAAAGTCAGCATTAAAACCGTATCTTGGTTTCTTTAAGGTATTTTTTAGCAAAACCAGAGAATTATTAGTACTGTTATAGAAAATACTGATAAAATGTCATTTTAAATAGTTCAGACTTTTCTAGTCACCAGCACTGAAATGAGCTAAAACTGGAAAAAGATATCAACGAAGTACTAAGATGATTTTGGAAATGTATTATGAAATGCTGAGCGAGTTCAATTTGTTTAGTTTGGACAAGCAAAGGTTAAGATGACATATACTGAATCTTTATAAATAAAAACTTTGATAACTTTAAATAACTTCAAAATTATAAACATTTGTAGAACTCGATGCTACTTAGTTCCTAGTAGCATTAAATACTTACATGTGTTCAGCTGCTCATCCAGCTCAACATGTGTCAAACAAATCATTAGATATAGGGTCCAGAGGAATCTTTTTCTCCTAATTAAGAGGAATTTCTGCAGAAGCAAAATTTCCTTGGGTTTTTTGGGTGTTTTTGTAGGCTGGAGCATCGTTATCTGGGAATTTTATTGACAAGGACCCAGGAATGTGGCATGCAGATCATGCTCTCACTTCTTCCTGCTTTCTTCCTGTGGCACACCATAGGTTTCAGGAAGGATTCCCAGACCCGCGGTGTTTGCATGTATGTGGGATAATGTTGTGTGGTCCCCCTGACCACCCTGTTATTTGCTGGTTAGCACAGAGGTTAGGGCCTGCATGCAGTGACTCAGGTGGCCTCTTATAGCGTCCTGTCCCTCCGCCCTGTTGGATGGAGGATCAATACGAATATGAAAAGTCAGGAGCCTGTTGGGCCCCATTTAACTGAAAACATTATCTCCCATCAGAGCTGCTCGTGCCATGGGTCACGGATGTTGCCTTTGCTGGAATGTCTCTGAGGGAGCCCAGAGAACTGAATTCTAACTGATGCAAAAATACAGGAAGCCCGAGGCACTGACCTTTCACAGATGATGCTTTCCCTTTTGTGGTCACACAAGATGCCATGCTTGGATTCAGAGAGCTCCTGCAATGAAGGAACCAAAAGCCTGTGAGAAATTCCAGGTCTGAAGCTTGACCTAACATTTCCCAACCTTCCCTCCCCTCTCCCTTCCCCCCTGAAAAAAAAAAAAATCAGTTTGCTGGAGTAGTACTTTCTGTTGAAAACTTGAAAATCTCTCATCTGTCATGTTCTTATCTCACATAGTATGTGCAGTAAATTGTGTTGTAGCTACTTAGGATTCAGTTCTAATGATCCCCAGACTGTTGTCCTGTTTGTCACACCTCACTTTTTTCCAGAAGCTAGAAAGGTTATGATTTATTAAACAAGCCTATGTTAGATTAGTGGACAATTATTCTGCTTCAAAAAAGGCTCTAAAATCTGAGCTAGCTCACTGTAGCCTGGCAGATGTGTCTAATCCATGCTGTGGTCACCAATGTACTGTACAGGCTCAGGGTGTCCTGATCCGATGAGTGTCACAGAATTATTTGATCTTTGTCTTTGCAAGAAAAGAGATTTGGGTCTGTTCCATCAGCCTTGAAGAGCCACTCAGTCTGACCTGAAGATGAGGATGGACAAACTGATTATGCAGAAACCATTTTGCCCCAAGATATATATTCGTAGAATCGTGCTTACTTGTCCTCAGACTGGAGGATGTCGTGGGAACCAGTCAGCATTAGACACACAGGTGAGCAGAGGATGACATTCAGAACTCTATTTCTCTTCAGCTGAAGACAGAAATAGACAGGAAAATATCACAGCAAAGGTTATCTTCAATCACTTGAAGGAGAATGAGCCATCCTATTTTCAGATCCCCACTCTGAACAGTAGAAGAAACCAAAGCATTAATCACAAAGCAAAATCTTGTCTTTTGCTTCCCTTTAGGAGGTGATCTGGTGCAGGGAATGCTTGACCCTTAAGTCTGTTCACTGTGGAGGACTGTGCCTGCACTGCTCAAACACAAGCATGGTTTCCACTCAGTTTTGCAGTGGAATTTAACAACCATCTCGAGCTGAAAAATCACACAAGGACTTTCAGGATCAAAATTATTATGCATTCAATATCCCAATACTCCATCTGCTGTTTCCTTGTTCCATATCCCATTAACAAATGCTAAGCTGCAGATTGTTTTTCACATAGTAATGAGCTGCATAAGTATGCAAACAAAACAAAAGTTATATATTTCTGTTAGAACAAGTGCCAAGAACACCTCCTGTTGCAACACTACTAATGACAGGATAGCAACAGGAGAATAAAGAGAGTAATTTGTAGTATTCCCAGGTCAGCTGCACACATGGTTTCTCCAAAAATAAGTAAGTGAGGCAATTTATTCTATACTTACAATGCACCAGATTCATTCCTGTTTTAATTGCAGTAGCCTCAGTGGATCTGTATCATAGAAGAATTTGGCCTTGCAGTTGGAAAGCTTCCTGCAGATGGTAGTAAAAAAAGGTGACCAGCATAAATAATGTCATTATCCCAATTAACTGGAATTGATTAATTCATCCATCCATTTCCCAAGTGATTATCTCCAATTAAAATAATTGCCTGGATAGCATTCCATTGCTAGATCCCTGGGTGAAACAGAGATCTTCTAAACAGCGTTTTACTCACATGCCAGCACATCCACCACTACCTGGCAGTAGGGAAACGCATCGCAATCTGCTACAGTTCAACATGAGGACAGAGGAAGCTTTGGAATGTCTCTAAGATACACAGACCCACATATTATAATTTGTCTAAGCAGGGGGTTACTGTGGAACCAGGCGTGATTTGTTGCAGAAGACAAGGGGATGGTGCCTGCTGTAAGGAGCTTACATTTCTAAGCAAGCACAGACACGGAGAAGGAGCACAAAGAAACCATGGGATAATATCAGTAGGCACAGCCAGCCCCGGCAGCGGCGCCGCAGAAACCTCTCACTGTTGCATATTTTTGTATGCGTCACAGTAACGGATGGTTTTTCAACCACGTCTCTGGAGGAAGCTCGGTCTGTTGATGCTTACAGAGATATCCTCCCAGCTGTGAAAGTGATAAAAAGTCTGATGACACCTGTCTGAAAATGTAAGGCATGGGCAGAGGAGCCTGACACCACAGACCTACCAGAGGCAAGAGTCCACTTTCCAGTCGCGATTAGGAGATGATGGGCGTGACAGAGATGCCTGGAAAAGGCAGTTTCTGCAATCGCATGTGAAGTGTGAGAGAGATATACAGTAGTCATTTAAAGAAAGGGATAACAAGCTCAAATGAGCTGGATATGAGGAGGATGCCTGTAGCCACAGTGTAGCATCTGCTAAGTTCAGAGAAAAGGCTGTTCTAATAAAATGTGAGAGCACACATAGATGTATGCATAGACGGAGATGAAAAACTGTATCAAAGAGATGTTTGGTATAGAAAATATGCAAAATTCAAGCATAGTTTGCATCTGAAAAAAATTAAATTCAGAGCTGAATACGATGTTCAAATTACTGGCCTGCATAATTACTCAGTACAGTAACTGTTACATTTTCAAGAAAATGAGGTAGGAGAAATCTTGGAATAAGGAAAAATTTTGCTGGATCTGAGCTCCTAGCTACATGATGAGAAAACATCAGAAACATTACAATTTTAATTTGAGCAGAAAGACCATTATATATTTCTGAGAGACAACTGTGGGTTGTTCAGGTAAGTAATAACAAATGATTTTTATTTACAAATGAGACAGTAACAGGATAAGGCATGGAGGAAAAAATCCCCATTGGCCAAGTACTGAGGGACTCTGAACAGAACTGGTAGAGGGATAAGAATGATTGTTTATGGGACGTACCAATAAAAAGTTAATGGAAGTACACAGCAGGTGGGGAAGGGATAGATTATTGGAAACCGGTGACAGGCAAATCAACTAGGCAGAAAGTGCCCACCACGTAGAAGATGAAGCTGAATTCTGGTTTTAAGCATACACGATGTAGAATCTGTTTGGTTGCTTAATCGTAGGCATCTCTTGAGAATCATGCAAGGCTTCTGCATGGCCTCCAGCCACCCCTTCCACAATGTGTCATAACTGTCACTCCAGGCAGGTTTTTCAGATACCTTGTGCCTCAGAGGCACTCGATGTCTATGTTTAGGTAACCAAATACTGTGTTACAGGTGGGATTCACTTCACACTTAAACCTCCTTAAGGTTTCTGTATGAAGGTGTCTATAAACATGTTGAGAGTTTGCATTCACATTGCAGTCAGTACAGCTGGTGGGGCTTGTGGAGTAATCCATATTCCCTGCGAAGTACAGAGCTACTCAAGTTAAAGCACTTAAATGCAGGTATCTAGCGTCACCTGAGACACCCTAGAGTATCTGGCATCAATATAGTATAAAACAATGAGATTGATGCCAAAACATAAAATGAGGATCAAAAGAAATTAAATCAATGAGCTACTTGAAGAACAAAACCCTTTTTCTTTCTTCTTTTCGCTTCCCCCTCCTCTCCTTTGGAGAGAGAATTTGTTTTGATATATTCTCACCTCCAACTTAAACTGTCTTGTGAGACTCAACATAGCCAGGGACAGGACAAGCACAAAGCCTGGGTTAAAGACATCAGCTTACTACAGCAAGCTGCTCCTCATAGCTGATGGCCTCTTGACAAAATCAAGAATTTTAATTAGTAGGACTACTGTACAAAGCATCTTGAGAAAGGTTTGTATGCACGATGTTTATTTGTGGGGTCTGTAGGTAATGGTTGACATTGACTTCAAAGTTACCTTAGGGGATAAACAAAGAGTTGGGGGGTGGGGGGATGAAAGGAGAAGCCAGGCAGAAAAAGCAGCGATGGGGCCAGCAGACAAGCATTCTCCTTGGAGCAAGGTGCTTTAATTGCAGCAGGTGAAGAAGATGAAGATGACTACAACGATTACTTTTGCCATGCTTTTTCCCTAGCAATATGTACTTTCCACTTGATCTCTTCAAATTCACTGTTAGTTGTTCCTATTTATGTTATTAATGCGTTTGGAGTATGCTTAATCAGGCGCAGGCATTGCATGCTGGCTGGTTGCTAAGCTTTTGTGCATGTATATTTTGAGTAATATTTAAAAATTATTTAAATTAAGCTATTTTGTTATACACTAAGTTTTAAGCTTCTTTTAACAAACTAAAAGCTGCAAGACGAGGTGGGCAAGGAGAAGGGGTGATTCTCATGCTGGTGTTAATTTCTTCTTACAAAACCCTGCTGGAGCAAAGATATCTGGACTTGGAGGTGCAAAGCAATGAGAAATAGGAGTGTGAAAAAACCAGCATGAAACAAGGGGAAAATATTACCCTCAAGGCTTTTGGAAAGCACTGCCAAAGTGGAAAGCTATGGAGTTGTGAGCAAAAAGAACAAACAACAGAACTACAAATGGAGGAAAGCCTTTTGCATTGCACAGGTTAAGGCACTATTTGACAGGACTGTGCTGGTTCAGCTGCACAGTTGTATGGAGGTGATCACAGGAGCTGCTTCTGTACTAACACAAGTCACTGTGTTAGAGCTACAAAATATATTTTATAACATGTTTGGATTGCCTCTTTCTCTCTTTGCTGTGGTCAAGTGTTACTCTGGGAATATGGGCATATTTCTAAACCATCTCATTTGCAGTACAATGTACACGACTGCTAGCAGGGATTCTTAAAGTTATATTCTTTGTAATGCCAGGTCCTAGAATCATTAGTAGAAAGACTTTTTTATTATTTTATACTAATTTATTATTTGATATTATTTATTTTTAATTATAACTTCATGTCATAGTATATATTTATAGATTTTATATGTAATATATATTATAAATTTTAATATAAAATAGTTTACTATTTTATATTAATGTTACTAGGGCAATAGCAGTTCTTAGTATAGGGAGATGAGCTGGGATGAATCCACAGAATGCACCAAGCTGCAACAAGTGAGAGGTCAATCACCTTCTAATGCTACCATGAGAGCTACCTAAATGTGAGCAAATGGATCCATTCTTCATTGGGCAATGTTTTCTAGATTTTATCTGCTATGGTCATGGCTACATCATCTTGAAGCACTTCAGCCTAGATATGATGTGTACAGACCTGAGGATGTACTGTGACTAAAGTAAAATGGTTATGACTCAGACTACAGGAAAAATGTTAGTTGTTTTGGGGGTTGGTTGGTTAGGAAGGATCAGGCAGCCAAGAAGTGAAACAAAACATGCAAACAAACAAAAAAGTCCTTTCATTTAGCTAGAATAGAGGGTTTCATTGCTCATGAAATTAAATTCCAAAATAGCATTTTGTGAATGGAAAGTGTCAATTGACTCATAGCTAAACAGAAGACAGGAATGAAAGGGGCTAGCTTCATCAAGGATGGAGCTGACAAAATTTAGGGGCTAAAGCAGTTATATTGGGAAATTCCCTTGTCTGTCCAGGGAAAATGAACCGAGGTCTTCTACCAAGCACCTAATGGTCTAGAACCTTTTCCTCGGTGTTATTCTGGTTTACTTAAAGACCCCTTACTGTCTAGAACAGGGACTGAAAATGTTTAAGCTGCAAGTCTGGAATCTTAACTGCTAGGAGAGTAGAATAGCATGCAGTGAGAAAGATCATCAAGAAGTTTGAAGGAACTGCATCTGATGACACAAACCTCAATATAGCCCATTCTGTGGTGCCTAGAGCATTTGCTCAATGGGTAAAAGGCTCCAATTCAGATCTTTGCCCATAAACCAAGTTCAAATAATGATTAAACAAACACAGATTAGCTGTGGAAAGTGTCAGAAGTGAATTCTTATCTCTTTAGATGGAGCAAGCAGGACACAGCGGAGGTGTTCTTGTTTTCTTCTATAGTTTCAGTAATACAGTCACAAAAGCAGCCTGACATAAAGTCACTATCCATTTCAGGGCAGCTGATACTGTATTTTTGTACTATTGCTATTATTACATTTTCATATGAGTACCTAGTTCTAAATCAAATAATTTTTCAGGCACGTGAAAAATGTCAATAGTGCTCTTGGCTACCTAGGAACTTGTTAGCAGTTACAGACATGAGTAAAGATACAGCATTTTCATGAAATTTTGCACACCAGCACTGTGGCCTAAGGAAATAAGAAAATGCCTATTGAGTTGCTGCAGTTTAACACAATGATAGTCAAATCTTTGTAATGCTTTTTCTTTTGTATTAGGTTTGTCACAAACAGCAGTTTTATGTGCCCAATGACATTGTTTGAAATAATGCCACTAAATCTTCTGAAAGCTTGATCAATTCTACCGGTGCTTGATCAGTTCTGGAGGGTTGACTGTTATATCTATGGTCTTCCTCCAAGCCTAAGTCCATAAGATTTTAAGACAAAAGGGAGACTCCACTAGAAAAATAAAGGGAGGGAGAGTATGCCAGAAGATGGTGCCACGTCTCTTGGTTGGGCTCTGCTCTGTAATGTATCCTCTCTGTTCCCGTGTTGAGAAAGGTTCCTCAGGGCAATGAACGTCCCAGTCCCTGTTGGCCTTGGACTTTCCCACCAGCCAGCCATCTCTGCCGCACCTGTGGGGCACCCACTGGAGACAGAGCCAGGATTCTCCAGACAGAGGGCTGGCCTCTTACCCTCAGGGTGCTTAACAACCATCAGGCAAAACTGGGCTGGGAAGATCAATTGAGCATCATCAGACACGGACAACAAGACATCAAAAACAGCAGGATGCACTGTCCCCAGTTAGAAGACTTCTAATGCTTCTTGGGAGAACCTCGTACTTGCTGACCACTATGCATCCTTTCCATCTGTCTTTTACTTTCATGGCAGAAAAAAAGAGGAACCATGGAGAAACAGTGGCAGTTGACATTCTGAGCAGCAAGTAGAATCAACCATGCAGTTACTATCAGTAATCAACCATGGGGTACTACCAGTGTGGAGGGAAATTAGTAGTGGACATATGTGAAGAAGGGTTTCAGTGACAAGCATGGGACTGGATCCAGCAAGATCCTTAGAGTCCTCGGTTGAAGTGAATCTCAGTAGTTATTTCCTGCAAGTAAGTCATAGTTAGAAGTTACACTGTCTCTTCTAAAGTTGTACTATACTTCCTCAAGAAAGTGAATAGTATGATTTTTCTAATACATATGAAAGCATAGCCCTAACTACCTATTTCTGTTTGTAGTCCCCATTTTAGAGGAGTATGCACTGCTTCTTAAATAAGCTGTTATCTCTTATGCTTTGGTTTCCTATTCAAAGATTTGGATGTCTTTTTTCTCAATAAATTTACATTATAACTTTATACGTATATATGTGTTTGTGTAATAATAAGCAGCACAGATTAGGTCTTTAGGAAAGAAAAGCAGGTTTCCTAAAGCAGGTTTCATGTATTTTAAAGAGTAACTAGCCATGTCTAAGGGTATTGTCTTGTGCTGATATTTGGTTCAGGCAAAAGAAAATCTTTGGCACCCTTATAACATTGCTTCCCAAGGGAAAAAGCATGCTGTCTGTGATAAAAACATGAAGACTTCTGAAAGATCCAGGACTGAGAAGCATTGTGCCAAAAGGCCTGCCTGAAACAGTCCTTTCCTGACAATTTAGCTCGCTTGCAGTCTTGAAAATCAGAGTTTCTTTATTTTTGCAATTCTTCATTCTAATTCACAACACATATTTACAACATATTACTGTGGAATCATTTGGAAAATGTGTTTGAAAACATATGGTGACATTGGGTAGCTGTCAGGCATTTAAATAGAGAAAATGAGTGTGTTTCACATATACTTGCAAGTGTGGGAAGGGGTACCACTTTCTCTGATTTACCATTGCATTCTGCATCACTTGTAATCATGAACTTAAGTTAAATATTTGCAACTATGTTTACAAAATTTGTTGCCTTTGTTTTTATAAAGTGGCCTCCAGTCCCGAAGTGCCTTTATGTAAGACCAAGACTGTATATCCACTTCCTAGGTCCTTGTTACCTCACTCAGAAAGGAGGGTTGGTTGGACGGTTTTGTTCAGAAAACATGTTGGATACTCCTACTCTCTCCTTCCTTCCACAATATTTGTCCCCCTTGAAGAGAGCAGGAACCATCATGGATTTCTCCATCCTTTTGCCTGATCCAGGGCTCCTCTGGTTCTGGTTACAAGTTACCCAGAATATTTTCCTCTTAAAAAAGCTGTCTGTCTTCTTGCCTTCCTCACAAGACCCCATTTCCTTTCTTAATGGAGAATAATATAGCTAATTTTAAAGAAAGAGTTACGAATTTATATTTGAAGTCTTAACTTTGCTGTCACCGCTGTGCTAGTACAAAAGTCACGCAGGTGGTCCACTCCCATTCTGTTTTAATAGGTGCATTTATTATTGGCTACTGTCAATCAGGTCCACTTATGTCTGTGGGAGGGCTGCAAGAATTAGTTCTGTAATGCCTTGTCAATAGGCACTGTCTTGCAGCGCCCTCTCTACTGAGCTCTGCAGTTCCTCCCATTTCTGTTTCGTACTGCTCACCACTCTCATACTCCTGCTGCCTGTGCATACTTTAATGACATAAAAAATCTGTCTATAAGCGTAAGCCATTCCTCAGTTAAGTCAGCTTTGAAGTTTGGTGTCCTGTTTTAAGGAGTTACCTCTGTCAGAAAACTCAGGATTATAACGTTGTTCAAACCAGGACAGTAGTACAGAGTTATTACTGGGAATGAGTGGCCGGGATGGGAAAGCATTTCATCATGTCCACATCATTGAAGTTTAAACCAATTATAAGAGAGATGAAGGGGTGGAAAAGAGCAGCACTAAGGAACTCAAACTTCCTCTAAAACCTGGGGAAGCAGATTGTCTTAAAAGAGCCTATGTCATGGCCACAGTCCTTTCCTGGAAAGAAAGTTACTCAGACCCTATGTTGTTTGAAAAGGCTAACGATGCTGAGCTAGTCCATGTCCAGCTCATTCCCTTCCTTGGCACTATATACCCATCCATTTTCACTGCTCTGCCCACTCATGGAAGGCAGAGAACTGAAGAGCATACAGCATCCATAATCCTGCACACAGAGTTTAGGTGGTGATTGAATAAGCTAAAAAGAATTTTCTCTTCCTCATCTAGGCAGCTGGAGAAAGTAAAAATCCAGTCCCAAGCAGATTTAGTGAACTGGAGAGGGATGACAGCTATTGCTGTGGTGGAGAAGGCACAAACGATCTCTAAACCTGGGAGGTGATTACCTGTGGTGTACACAGCTGCAATCAGCAGCAGACAGAACAGGATGTCCCTCCTGATCTCTAGACGCTTTCAACCATTTTTAGAGAAACACTAGAATAAACTCAAACAAGTAAAAGATCAAACAGCAGCCAATTTTCTATCTCAGAGTAATAACCAATTAGAATGACAACAAAATAATTGGGAGTAGTGAGGCAGAGAGCGTAGAAGGTATCTCCTCCTTCAAAATGACCCTTTTATATAACAGCAGCCTATTTTAAACGCCCCTGAAAATAATGAGTTGCAAGCTGCAATTAGCATGAAAAGTAGAGTTATTTCAGAGAAAAGTTTGAAAGAAATGCTAAAGCAAGGGGAACTTTGTGGAGACGGTCCGGCCAGAAGCTCTTATTTTTCTTAGGCTGAGCAGTTCCTGGCTAAAATTCCTTGCTCTCCATTGCAAGGAAACTGAACAGAGGAGTTATGGCAAGCTTATTATTTGTTAATTTTCAATGGGAGGTGACAACAGAATGAATACACACCATGTCTTTGCAGCACAGTATGCTACATCTTGCTTAGTTGTTTGGGTTGTGAACAACACCTTCGTTGATGTGTTCTGGACTCGCTCTGTTGTGAGTCAGTGGTGTGAGCCCTGGGGTGCTGCTCGGAACTGCAGTGCAACTGTGCCCATTACTGGCCATAAATATAAGAAGTTATTTGAGAGGCATTGGTAGAAACCAATGTATGTTTTGATACTAGAATGATATTCTAAGTAAAAAGCTAGGACTTTAACTGTAAAGTCCCAATTATGAGGTTGTAACACAAAAGGATGGAAAATTAATTTGAAGTATTGGTCTGTCCCAGTTTTAGCTGGGTTAGAGTTAATTTTCTTTTTAGTAGCTGCTGTGTTTTGGGTTTGGCACAAGAGTGATGCTGATAATACACATTGCTCTAGTTGCCAGGTGGTGTTTTACATTTGTCAAAGACTTTTTCATCTTCCCACAGAAGCTGAGATGGAGCATAGACAGGACAAGCTGGCCAAAGGAATATTCCATACCATAGTTGTCATACTCAGTATATAAATGGGGGTTGGCTGGGGGGCAGTGATCCACAATCACTGCTTGGGATGGGCTGGGCAACTGATCATCAGATGATGAGAGCGACTTGTGTTGTATCACTTTATTTTATATGTTCTTTTACCATTATTGTTATAATTATTGTAATTTTCCNAAGTTATTTGAGAGGCATTGGTAGAAACCAATGTATGTTTTGATACTAGAATGATATTCTAAGTAAAAAGCTAGGACTTTAACTGTAAAGTCCCAATTATGAGGTTGTAACACAAAAGGATGGAAAATTAATTTGAAGTATTGGTCTGTCCCAGTTTTAGCTGGGTTAGAGTTAATTTTCTTTTTAGTAGCTGCTGTGTTTTGGGTTTGGCACAAGAGTGATGCTGATAATACACATTGCTCTAGTTGCCAGGTGGTGTTTTACATTTGTCAAAGACTTTTTCATCTTCCCACAGAAGCTGAGATGGAGCATAGACAGGACAAGCTGGCCAAAGGAATATTCCATACCATAGTTGTCATACTCAGTATATAAATGGGGGTTGGCTGGGGGGCAGTGATCCACAATCACTGCTTGGGATGGGCTGGGCAACTGATCATCAGATGATGAGAGCGACTTGTGTTGTATCACTTTATTTTATATGTTCTTTTACCATTATTGTTATAATTATTGTAATTTTCCTTTTCCATTATTGTTTTATTAAAATGTCTTTATCTTAACCCACAAGGGGTTTTTTCCCCTATCCCCTCCTTTCCTCCCTCTTCTCTCTGCCCTACTAAGGGGGAGGGAGAGAACTGAGTGAACAGCTGTGTAGTTCTATGTGCTGACTGGGGTCAAAATGATATGCATGACATGGGGTAAAAACACCATCTTAGCACAACTTGACATGTCCTGCTGATACATAGGAGAAAGCTGCTTGGACAGTCTCACAAAAATGTCAGTACAGTATTAAAGCCCTAGCACACAATAGTATTCTTATCCTAAACTTAAGGCAAAATGTACTGTAAAGCGATATTACTGTTAGAAATCAGGTTCTGCCTTATCTTTCACAGTGTTTTGCCAAATACAGAAACAATCTATATTGATCTCTGAATCACAGAATCACAGAATCACAGAAAGTTAAGGGTTAGAAGGAACCTCTAGAGATCATCTGATCCAACTCCACCTGCCAGAGCAGGTCCACCTACAGCAGGTTGCACAGGATGGCGTCCAGGCGGGTTTGAAATGTCTCCAGAGTCGGAGACTCCATAACCTCTCTGGGCAGCCTCTGCCAGTGCTCTGCCACCCTCAAAGGAAAGAAGTTCCTCCTCATGTTCAGATGGAACTTCCTATATTCGATTTTATACCCATTGCCCCTTGTCCTATCACTGGGCAACACTGAAAAAAGACTGGCCCCTCCTCCTGGCACCCTCCCTTTAAGTATTTGTAAACATTGATGAGATCCCCCCTCAGTCTTCTTTTCTCCAGAATAAAAAGACCCAACTCCCTCAGCCTTTCCTCATAAGAAAGATGTTCCATGCCCCTAATCATCTTCGTGGTCCTTCGCTGTACCCTCTCCAGCAGTTCCCTGTCCTTCTTAAACTGGGGAGCCCAGAACTGGACACAGGACTCCAGATGTGGCCTCACAAGGGCAGAGCAGAGGGGGAGGATGACGTCCCTCCACCTGCTGGCCACACTCCTCTTGATGCACCCCAGGATGCCATTGTCCTTCTTGGCCACAAGGGCACATTGCTGGCTTATGGGCATCCTGTTGTCCACCAGAACTCCCAGGTCCCTTTCTGCAGAGCTGCTTTCCAGCAGGTCAGTCCCCAATCTGTACTGGTGCATGGGGTTATTCCTCTCCAGGTGTAGGACCCTACACTTGCCTTTGTTGAATTTCATTATGTTTCTCTCTGCCCAACTCCCCAGCCTGTCCAGGTCATGCTGAATGGCAGCTTGGCCTTCTGGTGTATCAGCCACCCCTCCCAGCTTCGTGTCATCAGCAAACTTGCTGATGGTACACTCCATCCCTTCATCCAGGTCATTGAGGAATACATTGAACAGGACTGGACCCAGGACTGACCCCTGAGGAACACCACTAGTCACAGGCTTCCAACTAGACTCTGCACCACTGATCACAACCCTCTGAGACCTACCGCTATGCTACCAGTTTTCAATTCACGCCACTGTCCATTCATCTAACCCACACTTCCTAAGCTTGCCTACAAGGATGCTGTGGAAGACAGTGTCAAAAGCCTTGCTAAAGTCAAGGTAGACAACATCCACTGCTCCCCCCTCATGTATCCGTCCAGTCATGCCATTGTAGAAGGCTATCAGGAATCTTTGGGGCTTCAAGGATCCAAAAGTAGTCAAAATGGGTCAGTTAGAGGAGTAAAATCAGCTAAAGCTTCAGATTTTGGACCTCAGTTTATTGCCAGAATAAGAGAAAATTCTCAAATTCTTATACCGTCAAGCTTTGCTAAAATTGAGTCCTACAAAATGTATTATTATTCAGACAAGAATATAAGCAAACAATTAAAACTATAACAAGAATAGAAGTTATGACCCCAGGTGATTCTCTGTGAAAACTGAAATTTGAATTTACATTTGCAGTAAAATACATATATCATAAAAGTGACTGTGTAAAATATACATGCAGAAAAATGTCTGCCACAGTGCAACTGTGAAATGCCCAACATATATCAAAGAGAGAAACCTGAATCTCTCTAAGATGTGTTAATTCAAATCATAGAATCCTTCAAATTATTCATATTCATAAACATTCAATGTGTTTGAATATTGCTGTGAACTGGAATTGTTTGCTTGTTTGTATTCCATCAGGAAGACTCTTTTTGTTTCAATTTCCTGTATTTTGTTTCATAGTCCACAAGACAAAGAATCTTTTTTGGAGCTCTTCAATATCTGTCATTCTCTTACACTCTGAATCCAGTTAGATTAAGTCTTCAGGCAAAAGTGGTAACTTGATTTCACTATTAAAAAAGTACTTTGCTATTCAACATGAGGTTTTTTATTATTTTGTTTTCTTAGTTGAACACAAGGAGCTCCCATTTCAGTCCTGAAATTAGCTAAAATAAAGGAGTACTGATATGTATATATGCCTATGTTACCTGTCAATCTGCATTTTTAGGCATAAAAAGCATTACTCAAGCTCTAGACGATAGTTAGAAAGACTTTGTTAATACCTGCCTCAAGTTCAACACCTCTTTCAGTGTCCCTGTGGTTAACCTAACATAATCATGAGTGACTTCTTGCAGGTGCGGGTTTTTCTAACAGCATATGCCTGACTGAAAGCATCTGATTCACAGCCTGTGCCAGGACAGCAGATGCTGTGCGAGTCATTTCAGAGTGATACAGTGTGTGGAACTCATGACTGTAAAAGTAACAACTTTCTTCTGAGAACTTATTCCAAGATATTTTTGAAATACTTTCTGTTTGCAGCCTTCTACTTTGGAAAGCTTTAGAAAGAGAAAACCAAGTATTTTTCTTATCCGTAGGTTCAGTTCTATGTTACTTTCATGAATGTTGAATGCTGCAGAATTAGTGGGTTGGGGAACCTTTTTTCCATGGCTTATCTGTGGGCTTTGTGCAGGAATAACCTCACATAAAACCCACTGATAGAGTCAGTTCTGACGATCTGTAATTCAAGGTCAGCCTCTGAGAAAATGGCTACAGACTACTGATGAATAGACTGGGAGAAAGACATAGCACAAAGGCAGAAAGCAGAAAGTGCTATTACTACGGAAAAGAAATAATCAAAATGGGGGGTTCTATGTTAGAATCACATCATGAACCTAAGATTTGCTCTAATTCCTACAGAAATTAAATATTGGGACAGGCTTTTAAGTAACTGAAGGAAAACTGCTCTGATTGTAAGGCAATTTTCATCACTGAAGTCACTTCCAGCTCTGTTCAGTTCGTGTCAGTTATGTCTGCGACTGGCGTGCAGTGCAGAGCTTCAGACAGGTCTTTGAAGTAAGTGCTGAAAATGTCAACTCCATCCATTTATACAAGACAGTGCAAAAATGCTGTTGCTCTTGTAAAATCTGGCCAGCTGTTGCCTATTCTGAAGAAGGTAAAATTTCTGGGAATCCAGGATATGCTTAAATTTTAGTCTCCTAATGTACAAATTTTCTTAAAGCAAACACCTAAAATGCTTGTATAATCTACAGTGAAAAGTAGGTGCTTTTGAAAATCTCTTGTCTGTTTAAACATAGAGAACTAAGGTGAAGAAAGAGAGCTGATGATCAATGGGTTTTGAGTATTGCTCAAAACAGCACGCAGAAAATCTACAATTTTTGAGCTGTCTCCACTGGACATTGTGGTATTAATTTCATGTTCTTATATTAAAATGTACTTTAACCCTGTGCACCTCATAACTCCTAAGCCACTAGATAAAGTGACAATCATCATTACCTCCTCTTCCCACAAACTGGGAATGCAGGATTTTGAAAGACAGGTCCACAACACCTAAAAGAGAGGGAAAAAAGTCTGTTTGAAAATGGCTCATGACATTTTGCCATTGCTTCTGCTTCTTAGGAGCCTTCTGACACTAACCACTTGTCTTGGCTGTTTGACATTTGACATTTATGACATTTTTAGGTCACTATCTCCTCCCATACACGTTACAGAGAGTTTAGACTCACATTCAGGACTCTATTGAAGATGTTTACATCCTGTTGTATTTTAGCTAACAACTGCTGTTTGCAAATTCCGTACTCGGTGAATAAAAAATTAGAATTGGCCAAGAACCAGAAGCTGAGACATCTTCAGTTTTTATCCTCATGCTAAAATGCTGTGCTGCCATGGCTTTGTTATCCACTGCTGTCTGTCTCTTTTTCTGAACTGTAATCTGCCACCCGTACTTACACACTACATAGGAGAGGAATTGAGAGGATTGATAGTGCCTTAATAGAGTTATTAAACACAACTCTATTCATAATTATTATTATCCAACAATTGATTTCCATCTACAGAAAAAAAAAATTAGTCATGCTCTGCTATAATTTACTGATCTGCACTTAACTTGACTGGGACTTGATCTTCTCTGCAAATGAACTACAAAACCCCCCCATATTTACTTCAGAGGGATTTTTCTTCAGTAGCATGTATTATAAATTCTTTAGAGAAAGTATATTTTTCTTGCAATGAAATAGCTAACAAGGAAGCTCAATTTCTAGGGGCTTTTAGAGCTTAAACAAAAAAAATCCCACAGCTAAAAAAAAATAATTCTACAGTTAACTCTTCAGCTATCTGAATTTATTTACACATATATGAATAGACATGTACAGAGGCCTATGGTATATATCTGTCTGTCTGTCTGTCTATCTATCTTTACTTTTTTTTTTTTTTTCAGGGCTAGACACGATCCCTTCATGCCTGCAGGAAGAATGGAGGTTTCCCCATCACCTGAGCAGAAGGCAGCAGTCCTAATAAAGGGACTGCAATCCCCATATTTTCAATTGTAGTACCTGTCATACACTGCCTGCAATTGAAAACAAATACTTAGGTGTACATGAATAAGTACACAGTTCTGGTTAAAAAAAAATAATAATAATAAAAAAATCCTGCAGGATCAATTTAGCTGTTACGTTATTTTCCTGGCTATGGAAGAAAATCATGCTCATTCTTCTTTTTGTATCCTATCTGACTGTGAAGTTCCATCACTGTATTTCTTTGCTGATTCTTTCTCCTGCTAGTATTCACAGCTTTTCATTCTGTCTTCATCTGCAATTTATCCAGTAAGCATCTATACCATTTAGGCTAATGGAACTGTTCAGAAGAAATTCTTTTTTGAAGAAACTGAAATTTAGGAAGAAAAGAAGTAGAAATCAGAGTACACAGCTTGAACTCTCTTTGAGTTACTTGATTTTAAAAGTGCTTGGAACATCTAGTCATCCAAGCTCATTGCAGCAACAATGCCAACAGAGTTATGACATATTTTTATTGCAAAAAAATTCTGTTTTAAATGTCAACAACTTGTTAAATCAGTGCTTTCACATTACCTCAACTTTAGGGCTTAATCTCAGGCTCATGCAAACAATTTCAACCTCCTTAGCAGACTTCAGAAGAGACAACAGGAGCCTATTTCAGTGACGAGTCTCTGTAGCACAGGTCACATAGACTTCTGAACTGGCTGCCCCTTTCCTGCACCAGAAGCAAGCACAGCACTACAGCTGGGTACCAGTTCTTGGGCTAATGTTGCTGCCCAGAACTGTACTGCAACAAAAAATTAATAATGGGGCCCATTGTACGTACAAGGTGCTGCACTATGGACACTCACCAAAACTCAGACTCACAAAAGCCTTTGTCAGTGCAAATCACACTCACACAGCCTAAATTCCACGGCGATTTTGCATCTTCCTCTCCCATTCGCCATCACCTCCCGTTTCAGCAGGTGTTTTGTTGATCTCAGAGACAGTCAGAGGTTTATTAGTCTGGATGGGCCTGACTGGAGAACCCTGGTGAATGCCAGCAGGGTGACTCCAGTGCTTTGCTAGTCATGTTTCCGTATACCAAAGAAATGAGCTCCTGCTCTTCGGACTACCCTACTGTGTCATTCACATCTCCAGGAGTTCAACGTAATGACAGGCAACTCTGTGAATTAACAGTATACTAATGGATCCTGACATTCGCAAGAGTTTTCAGGAAATGATTTGACATGATTAATGCATAATAATTCCTCTGCTTTTAATAAGCTTGGCATTTCTCAATGAACCTTTACACCAGGCAAGGATACCTATGACTCTTTTAATCCGTTAAAGATGAACTGATTCTAACAAGTTGTCTTACATTGACTTCTTCTTAGCTACAGAAGAACATGCTTGGGAGGTGGAAAACTTTAAAAAATAGCTGTGATTAGAAATGACACTTTACAAACACCCACCTCAGAGGAAAATCACGTGCACAGATTATGGACTATGAGCAATTTGCCCACTATCCTCTAAATGCAATAAGTATTTAAAAGCTGCATACATTGCACACACATTAACAATAGAGGTAAACGGATGGAGCTGGCTGGCAGCATATCCCATCCTGCAATCAGTAATGATAAATTGGTCTTGGTCCTCGATGCTCCCCAACGCTACCTTCAAAAAGTCACCTGTATTCTGATACTCTCATTTTTACCCTTTTTGAGCAGTAGCAACTTTGAAACAATCTGAGATAAATATTTTATTATTGTATCTGGTGTAATATCGTAGTTGGAATTTTATTGACTTTTGCTGAATCAATATCTGAGATGGAGTATGAGAAGAAATTTTTTAGTGAATTTTAGTACTTGCATCATCTTCTTTACAGCATTATTTTTTTATCATTCTCATGAAATCAAAGATCTCACTCGTTAACATAATATGCAACAAAACTTGAAATATTGACTAAGTTTCTTCCTTATCATTTTTTTAATGTCACCATCACAAATCTCTGTGGCATACCTATTTTCCTTGTTTTTGTCTAGTTACACTCTTTTTTTCTTTTGAGCTTCATTTGTGACAGTCAAATACTAGAAAATAACTTGCAAGTTTTAATATGATTTCATTTTTAATGTCATTTTTGGATTTTTCCCCAAATTGTCGAACTCCTCCTCTGGGCCTCCAAGTGAGCTCTTTTAAGGGCCAGCTCCTCCTTTAGGGCTCCAGGTCAGATATTTTGGAGGCTGGCTGCTCCTCTGGGGCTTCAGGTTGGCTTTTCTGGGGATTGGCTCTTCCTTTGAGGCTCTGGTGATATGTCTTCTTTGGGAGCTTTGTGCTGGCTTTTCCAGGGCCTGGCCGTTTCACTGGAGCTTCAGGTCACGTTTTCCTGGGACCGGCTTGTTCTGTGGGTCTCTGAGTTGGCTTTTCCAAAGGCTGTCTTATCCATTGGAACTCCAGGTCAGCTTTTCAGTAGCACCAGCTCCTCCTGCATGCCTCTGGGTCAGATTTTCCAGGGATTGGCTCACTTTTTGGTGCTCTGGGTCAGCTTCTCCAGGGGTCAGCTCATTCTCTGGGTCTCTAGGTCACCTTTTCCAAGGGTCAGCTCATTCTTTGGTCCTTTGTAGCTCTGGGTCAGCTCTTCTAGGGGTTGGGGCTTCCTTTCAGGCTCCAAGTCTACTTGTCCAGTGGCCTTGTTTGTGACTTGGGGCTCCGGACTGGCTTTTTCAAGGGCTGGGATGTCTTTTGGAGCTCTGTGTCAGCTTTTCCAAGGGCTGGCTCATCCTCTGCATCTCCAGGTTGGTTTTTCCAGGGGTTGGCTTGTCCTCTGGGACTCCGAGTCACCTCTTCTGGGTTCTGGCTCATTGTTTTGGGCTCCGGGTCAGTTTTTTAGAGTGGACTTTGGGTCTGTGGGTCAGCTTTTCCAGCAATCAGCTCATTTTTTGTGGCTCTGGGTCAGCTCTTCCAAGTGTCAGCTGTTCATTTGAGGCTCCCAGTATTTTATTATAAAGAATGGATAGAATACTTTTATTCTGTTTTTCAACTTCAGAACAATAAACCTTAAAAGTAAGGAAGCAGTTCAGCATAAACCAGTATGGCTTAAATAAATCCTGCTTCCCCTCCTTTGAAAGGCCACCTCCAAGCTTGTAATGAAATATTGCTATTTCTCTCAGATAAATAAAGTAAAAATATGCAAACTAGCTACTTTCCTCATGGATTGTGGTTTGCCTAGTATGTGCTGCTCAAATGTTAATTTTGGAAGTTGTGTAGAATCTTGAGTTAATTTAGACAGAAAATGGGTTGCTCTGAACAAAAATGAGTTTGGGTTCCTGTTTATAAAGAAAGGATAAAACAACACTTCTGTGATGTCAAAATGGCCACAGCTATTCATATCCTTATCTCCAAAGTGAGTCAGAGGAATGGATTTTACCTTAGCTCTGTGCAACTACTAAAATTGCAACAGCAAAACAGGTCATCCATCATTCTCATAATACTATGAGAAATATGGAAAGTGTACCTTGCCTTCAGCCACATAAATCAGAGACTATTTGTTATATTGCTAGCAAGTTGTTCATAATTAGTATGTACTTCTCTTTTATGCTCTCTTCTCTCCCTTAATATGCTTTTTTATTTCTGTATTTTTTCCTTATTTTTTATGCTAGGAATGAAATGGGAAATGATATGAACTAAATTTTCATATTGGCAGAAAACATTGTAAACAGATTGTCGATTGATGATTAGTTGGCATACAAAGCTGTAGAGAAAAATATTTATTCTATTGCTTTGAAATATCTAGGGAAAAAACCACCAAATTTTATTTTTATATTATATATAATATTATATTAAAATATAAAATTGTCAAGAAAAATACCACTATTTCTCTAGTTTGCTGATTTGGCTACCGGATACTAATTCTGTTCAGGAAATTTTCCTACACTTCTCCCCAAAAAAACCTAATATGTAGTTTTAAAATAACATTTTCTAGTTAGTTGTGAAATCATAGCTCTGCTGAAGACTGTAAAAGCTTTTTCCACAGATTTCAATGCAACCAAGATTTTACCTCAGAGGAGGTAAACCTCATTTTCATCCTGACTGAATGGCTTTAATTAGATAAGTGAATTAACCTCAAGGATAAGAACTTGACAGTTCAATAGCATTACATTTGGACTCTTAAAGTCTACAAATTCAAATACTTAAGAAGAAATAGCTAACCTTGTATCTATAAAAACTAAAGGAAACAATGGCCATACTTTGCCTACATTAAGGAAATATCTCAAGCTGTGAAGTCTGTGCTTCCAGACACTAGACATCCAGAATACCAAGTAAGAAGGGGAAAGAAGGGATGGGGCGCTTAGTAATGTCCAAGACAAAAGAGGATCTTCCTTTAGCACAGCAATAACTGATTGTCTTCCCTGGAAGATGGTCCATACCTGTGATTATGATTCAGGGATAATGTGTGCATTTTCCATTTAGAAATCACTAGATAAAATGGGAGAATGGAATTAGGTTAGCAAAGTATTCTAATTTCTGAGCTATATACGAAGAACACTATCTAATTCCATGGCAGGGAAAATTTAACGGTATTCAGAAAAAAAAAAAAAAGAAAAAAAGAAACAAACCCCAACTGAACAAAACCAGGCACTGGGCAAACACAAAGTAACCATTAATCCGTTGTTGGTTTCAGATAATGGATTCAACCATTAACTGCTGAATATTGTGGGTAACGATCCTGCTCACTGACCTATACAGTACTTCCTCATTTTGACCTGAAAAAAATAGTGTCCTCAAAAACCTGGTCTTAATGGAGATAAAATTAAAAATCTTTCTGAAAAAAAAATCAGTCTGAAGTGTGTCAAACTGATCTTTGTCAATGAAAAATGGTTTTTTCAAAAAGGTCCCAGGCAAGCATAAATAATCCAGAATGAGAAACATAACAACTCTGTTGTCTATCCTGGGGAATAAAGGCATAAAAATATCAAAATTAAGTTGACTTCAAGGGTTATTCCAAGTAAAATAGAATGGGATAATAATTCAGTGAGTACAGAATATCTTTAACAATGACAAGGCAGATGTCTTAGGAGTTGTAAAATTTTAATAACGCTGTGAGGCTTCTCTGACTTTCAGCCTTCATTCCCAAGTAAAGATTTAATCTTTCCCTGTAACTGTGAAAAACCTCTAGCAGTTTTACAGGTCTTGAAGGCTTTGCATAGTTTCCTACTTTCTATGAAACTTGAATTATAATCTCCTGTTAGCTGGAATTCTTTCACTTCTACCTAATTTTTCTACAAAGAAAGAGGAACAGTTTAGTGCAATTGTTTCTTTAAGTATCTCACCAGGGGTGGCTGTTAGTCACTTACATGAAGTTCCTCCACTTACAGTGCCAATTTGCACAGCAGGACCCTGCAGAGCAGTAGTAGCAAGACAGGGGATATTTAAAACAGTATTAAATACAGTAATAAAATGAGTAGGAAAACGGAGCAAAAAAGGTGGAAAAGGAAAAAAAAAATATTATTGGCATTAGGAACATGGAACTAGAGAAAAAGTACTGAAGAGAAAAGCTGTGAAAAGAGGAGGTTAGAAATTAAACTTTAGATATTGCTGATAAAGTGCAAATCACAGTGACCTCTGAAAGGCAGATGCCATGACAGTGAAACTTTTGGTAGAGTATTCCAATTTTGAATGTTCAATATAATTTTAACATTAATGTCTTTGTGGGGGAGTAAGGATTAATTCTAAGAAAAATGGTTCCCTGTGTCTTGTCTGTTCCCAAGAGTATGGGAAATCCAGGTTTAAACTCCTAGTCTGAACAAAGTGAAGAAATGAGTTTAACCCAGCTAGGTCCTCTACAATCTTCTTAGCAGAAGTGCAGTGGGGAGGAACACTTAAAAAACCCAGTCACTTGCAAATATAACATGAAAAATATCTTTCTCGGATCAAAACCTGGAGTTCTTCCTGGCAGGCACATATGAACATTAAAAGGTGACTGCTAACATAACACATACTCCATTCAGTTACCATTGCTTGCAGATTACAAACCTTCCATGAAGCAGGGCTTCTTCAAGAGCCATCATTGCTATCACAGAATTCTTCCTTTCAGAGGAGCTAATACAGCAAGGTGGAAGACGTTCACACATAGCTTACAATGAATGCTAAATAATCCCAAATTATTCCTTCAACTCTTTATCCTCTCAGTTATGTGGTCTCTCCATCTTTCTGAAGAGAAAAATCAAGATAGACATTATGATGTATAGCTAAACCATGTATTCATGAAAGGAAATGTTAGAGGAAACGCTGATAGACGTACTGAGGTAAGCCTTGTTCTAAAACTTAAATAAAATAGGTCAGGATAACACTTTTTATTGTTCTGTTCTCTACAGCCATAATTCTTATTTGCATTTGTTAACTTTGCTTAACATTCATTGTCATGTTTAGGAGCGTTGAACCAACAGGTGATAACAGACTTCACGTATTATTACACACTCAAGATACCCTTGATATTTTGAATTTACTTATTGAAAAAAAAAATTACTCCTTTCTTATCGCTTAACTTCACAGCCTGAAAGTGATTAAGTTTCCCATCATAATATGTGTATTTATCAGACTACACAACATAGATGAGCTGTATATTTGCTCATACATAAGTACTGCTAGAAAAACTTTAACCGCTGTAATATATGTTAAATGGGTCCACAAACAGAACAGCTGTACAAGGTCTTAAGACCAACAGGAGTGTGAAATGTAGATTGGGATTCATCTTCCTACACATTTTTTTTTTTGTATTTTACAGAAAATGCTGCACGTAGCTCTCCCAGCCAATAAACCTAGGAGAGAAGCCTTATCAGAGCCTGTGAACTGGCAGCTCCTGCCAGAGAGCATCCTACGTCTGGTAGGCTGAAAGTTCTCCGCTTGCCAGAAAGAAAGACAAACCATTGGGGCCCCATTTTTAAGAACAAATGAGATCGTTTTCCATGTGAAAAAAAAAAAAAAAAACAAAACCAGAAATGGTACTTATGTTTCTGTCCTGGTCTTTTAAAGGCAATAAATGGTGTAATAAAATGGTTCTTTGCTGCAGTGAGTTCAGCTCTGGGTTTCCGTCTTTAAACAAAACAAACAGTTGAGGGTGGACAGCTTCCAAAGCAAGCAGCCTGCGATCTGACTGTATAAATGAGGACCACAGCAGCAGCTTTCAGAACAGGAGGAGCCAATGCTCTGCTATCCACAGTCCCACCA
Source organism: Chionis minor (assembly GCA_013398295.1). Lineage (NCBI taxonomy): Eukaryota > Metazoa > Chordata > Aves > Charadriiformes > Chionidae > Chionis > Chionis minor. The sequence continues at coordinate 105,744 of VZSF01010867.1, read as the reverse complement.
AGGTGCTGTTTACTCGCGGTACACAACCTCACTCATACCCTGTTCTGCTAAGCGCTGTCACACACAATGAAAACTGGTCCCTGACCCCAAGGCCCGACACTCAGCACACAAAAGCAGTAAATAGATATCGGGTGAGGAGCAGAACACGAGTGCTATTCATAAACAGCATAAAAAGCAATGGTCAAGACCTGTCATCTGCTTAGCTAGTCTTCTTGGCATTATTTATTCCTAGCTATGGGGGTGGAGCTAGGTGCTTCTTCCAATTCACCATGGTGCCTAGGATGAAAGCTTGAAGTAGAAAGGGAGTGTTAATAACAAAAGAGATGAAGCAGGGTTGGGCACAAAAGCCAGCAGCCTTACAGTGAACATGCTGAAGTGCAAAGAATCAAGAGCATCAAATAAGAATGTTAAATGCTTTTACATGAAGGTTTTGGGTGAAGTATATTTGCAGTAGCAAATTGTCATAGCTGACAAATTTGAATAGAATACCAAGAGGGTTAAGGCAATAACCACATATTCCATGGCAGAAGCACTATCATGCTTCTTTCATAGCTGAAGTATATTTGAATAGAAAAAGGTTTGAATAGTGAAGTCTAACAAAGCATAAAAGAACGCACAGATTTCAGAGTGACTTTTTATTTTCTTCCATTGACTTAGTGTCTCACTACGATCTGGAGACATGAAAACTCAAGAAATTATTAAATAACGTGGAAAAGTCTACAAAGGGATGGATAAGGAATAAAATCTTAGAATCAGTATTTTCCTCACTATGAATGAGACATTAGGAAATAAAAAAAGTAAAAAGTTTGGTTTATTTGAACAGGATATTTTTTATGGAGAAGTGGCACAGCTTTTTGTCCCTGTCTCTCTTTCCTAGAGAAGGAAGAAACATACTGCTGAAAGCAACTGGGGAAGAATTGGTCTAATCTCTACTTATTTTACTACTGTTAAGTTAGGCTAGATCAATTGAAGGCAGGCAAGGAAAGTGAGTTGGAGACCAGAGAAAAATGGTTATTTTGTTAACAAAATCTCCAGTAAAAAGGACTATTGGGAAAAACACACCTTACTTTAGCTTTGTGGGTAATTCTTTGTTGATAGTATACTACCTAAATTTGACTCTGGGATTGAAGTCAGGGGTTCCCATCTGCTGGCTGAACGACCCAACCACAGAGAATGTGGACAGATAACGGCAAAAAGCCTCTATTTGATGTTTCTGTGTAAACAGATTATGAGGGGGAAAAGAAATAAAAATCCCTGCAAACCATCTTTACATCTGTTTGAATCTAAGTTTCCTTTTCCAGTGAAGGAACAATTGGAATTTTATCCCTACTGAAGTGCCAGTAAGATCAGAGGTGAATAGGGCAAGATAGTATTGATTGTACAAGAAAGCAAAAGTCAGAGCAGAAACGTGAAGGGAAATCTGCCAGAAGCAAGAAAGGAGCTGAGCTGAAGAGTGTGCTATTATTTTTATTATTGTTGAAGAAATAGTGAGGCAAGTTAATGTACTATCAACTAAGCTAAAAGCTTTCAGTGAGTTGATTCCCCTGGTAACTTCCAGTGTTCAAATACTCGTTCCTCAGCAACTCTGCAATAACATCTCTTTCCACTAAAGAATGAGTTACCATGCTCTTAGTGAAGGGCTAGAGTACACTCATAGGTAGGTAACAGAAAAGATCTGAGCTTCATCCACGCTCACTTAGCAGTAACTTGTAGTAACTTGTTCACAAGCTTGTTCCCAAGCAGAGGTTAAGATAAGAGATAGGAGATCTGGTTGGGTAGCAAAGCTTACCTTTTTCCATGTTCTACATTTGACACTAGGTCATGGCTAGAGATAAATAGAAATATCAGCCTTGGGACATGCTTATCCAGTGTTGTTTTTTTAACATATGACTGATGTGGTAGACTGTAGCAGATACACCAGAATAGCTATGATCAATCATTTCACTAACTGCATGCAACCTCTGCAAAGATGGGTGGTGCCATTGGACAAAAAGGTTTCTATGGAAAGGATATTTGAAATTAAAGAGTATTTTTTTCTTAGATCAACCTCAAAAGTGAGCTCTCAATTTAGCTAAAGTTGTGAATTTCTTCATATGGATGCGTCCCTGTTGAACTATGCCTGTTTGCAGAAGTTGGCCAGACCAGAAATAAAATTAACTTAATAATTGCCTGCCTCCTCTGCATTTGGGGCTGGTTTCAGAACATTACACTTCTTTAATTCTGTTATGGGGGCAACATTTTTAACCAAGGAATGAAATTGCTTGCCAAATAAATAAATTAGTCCACCTGACAGTTGAACCTGCATGTAGGTTCACTTAATTTTGTCTCAAATGAAGCTGAGAAAATAAAGCTGTGCTAGCCAAAACAGGTCTTTAAAGGTTTTTTGTCATTGCAGTCATAGATTTGCTGATCATGTCAGTGGAAGATTTATTCATAGTGTTACCAGTTTTCCCATTCATGACATGTGGACTAGGATTGGATCAACCAAATCATGTGTTTGTAATTAATTTTATGCTTCAGTAGCTTAGGGATGCTGTAACTATGAATAATTGCCTTATGCTTTCATGGAAGGGATTCAGTTATCTTTTAGCAAGTGGTAAAGGTGACACAGGGTAAATCACATTCACAGAAAAGTGTGCAGCCAGACCTAGTAAAGCACTGGGTTTTGAGAATCATGTTTACCACCAAATAACTTAAACACCAAAAGGCAGATGCTGCAATCCACAATAGGGCAGAAGTCTGTGGCATCTCAGCTCCCTACACAGTGTATGGGAAGGGCTAGAAAAGGAAGCGAAATAACAGGCCAGAGGGATGACTTAAGAGCCCACAAAAATGTTCTGTAAGCAGCTGGCTTAATCACTGAAGACAAATCCATGGCTGAAATCTTTCTCTTAGACCTCACACCTCCACCAGTTAAAGAAGAAAAATTCACATACCCTAGGGGATGATGCGCCTTCCTGGAACATTATTTTAGGAAAAGATAAATTATCCCACAGAGCAAACTTTCTGTCTTCATTCCCAGACAATTAGTTTAGCTTAAATGAGAAAGTTTTGTACAACAAAAGTTTGGGGACAGGACTCTAACAGGACTCTAAAGTATTCTTTTACCACTGAGAAATAGGATATCCTCTCAACAGATTAATTGCATCAATGGCAATTGTTAATTGTTAATGGAATGCAGCCATTGAAATCACTGTCTCTAACCCTTTTAGGCATCTTCTAACACTTGAATTTAAAAACAGTATCTATCTTCTGTAGACTATGAATTCACTTGTTTCATTTAACTGACTCCTACAAAAGTTTAGTAATTTATTAAAAATAATCTCAAAATAACCCCAAATAAACATTATTATCAGAATCTTTGCTGTCTGGAACTAAAATCCCCAGTAACCAAAATCTTTTTATGAGATTTAGATTTTTTTTGTTAGAATTTCCAAACTCCAGTAGAGCTTTTAAATTACGTATCTGTTGGATACTTTCTACTCAGATTCCCACGTTTTCCCATTTTTTCCCCACTAAGAATTTGCAAAATGTAATCCTTGCAGTGTGGCTTGCTGTCGAAAGCTGTGTTTTGAACTCCTTCAGAGAAAAACAGCCCACTTTCTCCAGCTTCCCACCCACCTCAATTATGTTTCAAACGATTTCACCTGCCACTCTTTAGAGAGCTCGAGGCAAGATTCATAGAAGGACAAAGCTACCTTAATCTCTCAAAATTGCCGTGCAGTATTTTTAGATAGTGTTTTGCTTGATGAAAGCTTTAGACCTCATTAGGTGCCTACATTCTGTGGATGATATATAGGGTGATTTAGGATAGTTTTTCCCTTGCAGTGAACTGCTGTTCAAGCTCCAAGACTAAAGGCATCGTACATATGGTTAGTTTGCCTAAATGCAACACCATATGCAATGGTTACACTGCTATAGGGCAGTCTGAGCTAGTACCTCTCTTAGGTCTTGCACAGACTTACCTTCTCAGATAGAAGTACTTGAATACTCTTAAAATCATGCTGCTTTTCATTTTGTAGGCAATGTTTGTGGGCAATAAGTCATTGGAACAACAAGAGGACTATATAAGCTAGGTGATAGAAAACGCTGAAACAAAGCTGGATAAAATGTGCCCACTGCTGAGGCTTCAGTGTCTGTCTCTGGGGAAAGAAAAAAAAAAAAAAAAGGACCCTATTTCCAGTCTGTATTTATCACCCCAAATATTCCTCTGCAGCAAAATGTCCAAGTCATTTTTTCACAAAAAACAGAAGAAATAAGAATATCATCTTTCTCTTAACCCGTGGCACAGCACACCCATCACTTAGGTGCTCCAGTTGTTGTTGGCAACAGAAACTTGGTGTGGATATTCCAAGTGTAATACCAGATAGGTTATAGACTCATGTCTCTCTTCCTCTGGCTCAAAAATATACAAATGTTTTTCATAAAGGGGAGCAGTGTTAAAAGCAAGTTAGCTAATGCCAAATCTAGAGAATCCCCAAACAGTTGTCCCTATGTTAAATAACATTCATGTGAGAAATGGGAGGCGGAGTTTGTCTTTTGTTTAAAAGCAGTAGGAAAACGTGGGTCTTTATATCCCAAATGAATGCTCAAACATGGAGTTTCTGGTTTAAAGATGTTTGGATACAGGTCTCCTCTGCACAGGGTCTGGTCTGGTGGCTGTACCCCAGCACTGCAGTCAGGTAAGGACCTGCACAGGTGAATGCATGGTGTAACTTGCTGCTCAATACTTTCCAGATCTGAGCAGTTCTCAGCATGCCAAAAAGCAAATATTGGAAGTTTACAGACCTTTGCTAATATTTTGGGGGGCATATAGTTATATGACTACTGAATTAGGGGTCTGAGGATATGGACTTTGACACCTATAGGGAGAGGCTGACAAACTCACAGGAAAGTCTGAAGGTTTGTGAGGATAAAGCTTGTATGTCCTGTTTTCTACCAGGGAAAAGGAACTCATTCAGAAATAATACTTTGAAGTACAACTGAAAATCAGTGTGTTGTTAGAATTAAGACTATAGAGGACTTGACAGTGGAAAGGACTTGTACTTCGGAAAATAGGAAGAGCAATGGTAGCACACTTATAGTTCTGGAGTAAAGATGAAAGTCACTGTTTTGACTTAGCCCAGGGATTGCCATATCATTTATTAATGAGGAAATGCAATAACTAGGTTTAGATATGAGCCATAACTTTGCAGGCTCTCTCACAGTACTGTTATGTCATGGATGTCTTCTGCTTTGAAAATGGGGAGGCTGTACTCCACCTGAAAAAATATCATAGCTTGTTTTCTCAGCTATTGACATTTCAGAAAGCTATATCTTGGAATGTTTAGGGATTCATTTTCTGACTGACAAGTTACAGAACAGGTGACTAACCCGAATCACTCACAAGAAAAGAACAACAGGAACAATTCTTTCCAAAGCATAAAATTAAAAATTTATTCTGAAGTCCTGTGTCATCACTACTAAAGCATCTCTGACTTGATTAAAAAAAAAGAATAAAAAGCACAAAACTGATAGAAGCATTCAAATACCTATTAAAGATGCGTTTCAAAGAAATAAAACCAACAGGTCATTCTAAAAACAATAATTCTGTGATTGTATGTGATCATTATAAAGTTGCATTTCTTACGCACAAAAATATGGTTTGTGAATCAATATATGTGTTCACAGTACTTCAGAAAGGCAAATTTCACAAAGCTCGAAATGTGAGCGAAGGGGAGTAGGAGGAAAAAATGAAATTACAAAGATAATACCAAATTGCTTAAATAATGCTTCATTGCATACATAATATCTGTAATTATTTAATAAAGAAAAAAATCACTCTAAGTAAGAATTGAGTATTTGTAAGAAGTAAACAACAAAAAAAGTTTGATAACATGGAAGCTAAGTTATGTGGATGAGTGATATAGAAGCAAAAAAGCACTAATGAAAAATTTAATAAGAAGGGATAGGGACCATAAGAGGGAATGTTTTGCCTATATAACAAGGACAAGAGCGGTGTGAATCCTCATTGGATCAGACAAATACATTCTACACTACAAAAAGAAAGTAGGTGAAAGGTGTATCAGGAACTGTAACGCACAGAGCTACAAAAATCATACCTAGATGCATCAGTGCAAGGCTCAGACACAGACCCCACAGTGTGATCTTGATCACTGGAATCATGGACATATTTTCGGTGTGACCAGTCTAAGAAGATGTATCTGAAGAAAACAGAATCGTGTGGTCTAATAAAATCACCAAAGCTGCCTGTTCTGAAAACACTCCAATGCCTCCAAATGTCCAGCTCAGACACCACTGGACTAAAACCGGGCACAGATCTGCCTCCTATAAGGCTCCAAGGATGCCCGCCTGAACCTTCAGTTCCTAACCTTACATAATTTATACTGAAACTTCACTCAGAACTACCATTACTTCTTGTAGAGCAGGATTGTCCCTGAGCAGTCATCAGAAGGCGGCCAAGAACAACTTCTTTTACATCTAAGGTTGTTTCCTTACACTCGGAAAGAGGTTTAATGAGTTTTTCTGGAGAACATAGTTTTCCATGAATGGGCTGGTCTACCAGCTTGGTTTGTTTATTGCAGGTGTAGTGATAGAGCACTTTTTTGTGCCTTCCAGAGGCATACAGCTTTCCTGCAAACCATGAAACAGTATTTATCTTTCTCCCTTCTCAGCGTGGCTTGGATCCATAATTGAGCCCTTAATTTCTTTTCTCAAAGAACTAAAATCTGCCTGCTAAACTGCCAGGTGCAATGTGATGTTAATGACTGAGTAGTGCATAATTCTGTGGTATTAATAGCTATTTCTAGGCATGTATGTACCTGTCTTATTCATTAATTCCTTTCTCACTATTACATTATTCTTTCTCAAACAGTATTTTTCCTTCTATCTATTAAGAAGCTCTTTGTGTCCCTCTTGATTTTTCTGTTCACTGTAATTAGTTTTAAATCACATTTCCTTAAATTAGAGAGTTTTCAGCCTTCTACACTGAATGAAACTTCATGGCTTTGAGTTTGATATCCCTTCTCAAATTAGATAACAAATTTTAAAAAGCCTTGCCAATCACTTATCACAAAGGTCAGAAAATTTAAAATGGTATGTTCAAAATTAATCTATAGTTAGCTCTTAATATTATTAATGCACACTGTTTCATCAGTAAGGTTGTAACTTCTGAGCACTCAAAGTTGCTAGAGAAGCTCTTAGGCGTGAGGAATTGTAAATGAGAGCATTTTATACACTTGTTAAACATGAATTTTCTTTTTAAAAGATAGGTAGAATCCAGATTTTTTTTTTTTTTTTTTCTTCATGATTAATCAGGACAATATAGTGTATCTTTTGCACTCAGAAGTCAGGATGCCATGCCATTTTCCACCATCACAGTCTTCCTGTCTGAGAAACAAGTGGTTTGGACCACAGTAAAAAGTTGAAAAAATATTAAAATGAATACTTCTTCAGTTCCATTTGCATATCTCAAGTTGCTCTGAACATGGTATTAATGACCACCTCTATCCTGCTCTGTGGGGAAGGACTATCCATACTCAAGCAGCTTTCCTGCATTCCTCCTGTTGGCATCAAAGGCATCTCTAAGGGTCCCCAATTCCAGATTTGTCCTCTTTCCTAATTCCCATTTCCCAGAAATCATTCTTGCTAGCAGCCGGTGCCGCACCCTGCCTATTTGCAGCATTCATGACCTGTTGAAGGTCCATTTGCTGTGTCTGATCTCTAGGCATGGCACAGGTGAGCTGCTAGTAATTCAGGTGCAAGGGGAGCATGGAGGAGGCTTTGCCCATGAGGCATGTAGAGACACCTTCAGAGAGGGGCTCCACAGAGTAACACTGTGGAGAATATATTTATTGAGCAAACTTATCTCGTGGGCTCTGTCTTTTATGTCAGCCAATGCAACCCATCAGCAATTCAGGGCTGTGCCTGGAGCGCAGTGGTCTCTTCTGCTGCAGGGCCTGTGCGGGCAGATGCATACCATGCTGTCATGTGCATATATCACAGTATCCTTATGCTCAGCCACTTGAATGCCTACATGCACCAGACTTCGTCTCTTTTCTTTCCCAATACCTGAAGTCCTGGGATGCAGAGTCTGGGAGCCCAGGAGAGAAAGCAGTTTGAATCACCCATGGCTCTCTTGGATGTAGGTGTCATATTGTCCTGGTTTGAGGTAAAACAGGACCAACTTTGTTTAGTAACCTTAATTTTTAGCTGGGCCTCTTCAAACTACTGGAATTAACATCATGTTGTGCAGAAAACTGTTTGCTCTCAGAGTGATAAGACCCATGTTTATAGCTGATGCCAAGGCATGGGATGCAGAGAGGCTCTTGCTTATACTTACTGCTATAACAACCAAGCCACCCAAATTTGTTATTTGCCCTGTTGGAGGGTGAGAAGTGGAAAAGTGTAGAGGGGTCGCACCTGTAGGGAGGAGTGGACAAGACAGGTGGCCCAAAACTGACCAACAGGGTGTTCCATACCATCTGCCTCATGCTCAGTACAAAAGTTGAGGGACCAAAGGGTCAGCTCTTTTTCTTCAATGGCTGGCATCCGAGGCGGACTCTGTCTGTTTGTCTGCCTTTGATCCCGATCCTGAATGAAGATCAAGAATCCAGTTCCCGTCCATCACTGAGTCCATTCTGGGACTTCCCCAGGGCCTGCTGGTGATGTGTTTGTCATCCTTGGAGCTTGATACGGTTTTGTATACATTTCATTATTTCCTTCTTATTATTTTATTATTAGTATTTCATTAAGGTAGTTTATTTCCTTCTAAACTCTTAAGTATGTCTTTTTCTCTCTCTCCAGCCTCCCTTCGAAATGGAGCAGGAGAAAGAGAGCATCTGTCATTCTGCCTGATTAGCCAATCTGTCCCAAACCAGGACACATGTAAAGCACAATACCTCTGTTGAACTCATCCAGTGGGTTATGTGAGCAACACTCTGACAGCTTTGTTTCAGGGCTCATGTCTTGTCCTCTCATATCTTTGTTTGGATTGTAAAACGAGAATTTATTTCAGTTAAATAAATTCTAATTCAGTGGGAGTTGTGCTTAATATCAATCCTGCAGAATTCAGCCCTGTAATTAAGTTACTTATTTCTGGACTAATATTGTATTTCTTGCACACTCACATCTCTCTCTCAGAATTGCAGCAGTGGGCTGACTGCCAGCAAACATTGGGTGAGCCCTCAACCATCATAACAAATCAAGAACAGGGCTTGTTTTGATCAATGATAATAAAATTTATGACATTTATGCCAGTAAAACACCGGTTCACATCTGTTAATGATGGTAGTTACACTTGTAGACAACACCTGTTTTACTTGCGAGGACAGACTATATGTGCTGCGATGACCGTGTTGAGTGTCACTGAAATGCATCGCGCTGCATCTGTTTACTGGCAGCTCTCCAGCAGAGCAGGTGTGGTGTTTCTCAGGCTGCTTGTTAAGGGAATACTTCTGTAAATCGCTTCGGTCCATTAGATGTGAGGATACGTAGGCCTCCAACAGTGAGGTAGCAGGACCCCGGCAGTGAGGTACGAGGAAGAGTTTGTGACTACATGGCTTTGTAAAATCCTGAATTAAGATGTATAGAGGATGGAAGGCTGGATAGGCGTATTGACTAACATCACAAAATTCAGTATTTTTCCATTCCTGAATGATGTATTTTCTTCCTGTAGCTAAAAAGAGTGCACACATTACACACATGGATTTCTGACAGGAAAAAAAATGATGTAGGAAGAAGACACAAAAATCTAAATGATTATGTGTGGTAATTAATAATGAAAGCCTTGCAGAGAAGCTTAATGAGAGCGAATCAAACCCAAGTAACTTCCTGTATGTTTGACATGACTTGTGAAGAGGCCACGTCATTCCAGAAGGAAATCTACCAAATACGCATATACAAACGGTACAAGAAATCTCACAATGTTAGGTTGATCTTGGCATAAATCTATTGATTACATTGGAGTTTATTTTTAAATCATTATTATTATTATAATAACTGCCAGTATGGGGACAACCCATCTCACAAAGACCCTCTGAGTACAGAGGCACCAGGGGAGCACAGCTTCAGAGCCATTAACTCTCTGAACTAAAGTAATCCAAATAGTGCAATCATGCTTTCTAAAGGATGACCTGGATCTATCTCACACACTGAATAGTGCTTTGTACAACATAGCAGGGATAGCACATAAAAACCCCATTATTTGACAGAAATGTGAAGTAACCATGCTTGTGGTAGTCTATGACTTGGGTGTAGATTTCTTTTCAAAATTTTATCTAGATGACCTCTCCAGGCAAAGCTGTTAACACTGGACTCCAAGTCAGACACAGTGAAGTGCATCTGCTCTTGATGAGGACAAGACTGCATTCCTCTCTGACTTTGAGGCCGTGCATGTCAATCAAGCTACAATTAGCTAGTAGCAATTGTAAACCAATTAATATTTCCTGAGAGGTAAGACAGACCACACACTCTCCTTCATGTAAGTTATTTCTAGACTAATCCTTGCAACCAAATGCCCCAGTGGTCTGTGTAATCAAAGGATGCATGTGTTATTACTATTAAAATGGTGGCTGTTAAAAAACTTTGCTGATTTTGTTATATGTTAAATTACAATTATCAGAACTTACAAGTAGTGTATTTATATGCATATAAGAAACGCATACATACATTTCTCTGTGAATTCAGCACTACAATTATGTTACTTTTACTAGTTGCTATTTAAACCATATCCTGGATGGACATTTTCTGTCTTCTCGTAATCTTTTCAATGGATGTAAAGACAAGCAAGAAATTTGTGTCAGTACAATCAAGGGACTGTTTAGGCCTTTTCTTCAACATCTTTATTGTGACTGTTATTGCTAGACACTAAAAGTTAATGTTTTTCAGGTGAAAAACATTAAATCAACTACTTATGTTTTCAAGTTTAATGAATGAATATTTACATTTTTACTTTGGTTGATTTAGTAGATTTCAAACTATTTTCTTTCAAAAATTTTTTTTGAAGACACTGGTAAACAGCAGCTGAAAAAAAAATTGTTGGAGCCATAAGAAATGAGCTCTAGCAGTGGCTGGTAGGTAGTAAATCAAAAGGGAATGATAATTTCTTGTTTATCCCACCTCAATTTTTCCCCCTGACTTCTGAAGACAGTCAGTCATACAGCTGTATTTTTTCTTACAAGCTTTTAGTTTTTGATAGGATATGTCCTTATTCTCAAGGTAGCTATTTATGGAGCTTTTGAAATCAGTTCTGGGTTTTTCAACTTGTTTTTCATAGAGTCTGAAAAGTTCATACTTTGCTGAGTACTTGAGAGTTTTTTGCTAAAAGGAATTAATTCAAAGGTCTTCCTAACAGCTGCATTGTTACTCTTCAGAATGCTTTTGTGCTTTCTTTATCCTGTGTGCACTTCAACTGTAATCACAATTCTGCTTCCTTCACTTCTCTTCTTGCCTATTTCAGCTACATCTTGACGATGTTGTTACTCCCTTATGCTGGCAATAAGATTGCAAAACCTTATGACTTAGTTGCCTAGCTCACAAAACCTGTGTAACGTGTAGTCACCACAGCTATATTTAAGCCAAATGAATGACTGTTTTTACAGAGTTCAGCATTTTCTAAATCTGTTTTCAACTGGAAGACCATGGAATATGTCTTAACTGTACACTCAGAAACATCATTGAATGCCAAATATAACCATCAAGTTTATGTAATTCCAGTCAAGCTACCACCTTATCTTTGTGTAGGAACACAGGGACTGCAGGAATGATCAGGACAGCCTATATTTGGGAACTTATCTGCAGTCTGTTCAGTTAGCACCTTCAGCAAGTCTTTAATCAAGAGACATGAAAGCCAGGAGAACTGCAGTAGCTCTTTTGAGTGCCTAATGAAACAACATTGTTTACTTTCTCAGTGCCTTAGAGGTCACATTATAATAGCAAGATGAGAAATAGAACCAGGCGGGAGATGAAATAAAAGTATTAAAGTAGTCTGAGGCCTGTGACTAACTTCAGTAAGAAGCTGAAATCCTTCTGTGAAGATAAAGCCATCTGTCTTAGACTGTCATTACAGGCAAATACTGAATTTGAAAGTAACCTAGAAATTCCAGGTTATTTAGTGAGTATCCAAATTACTACTGAATCAATGTATTTCTGATATTAAAGGAAACCATATTCACTTTTTGTAAGAAAATGAAATCTCTTACAAAACTTCGTGGAAACCAAATAGAAAATTTGCCAACAGGCTAACACTTAAACAGCTAAATTATTTGTACTGTAGACAAAGTCAATAGATCTAGATAAGTTATATCAGACATCTGATGTTGTTGTTCTGGCAATCAGCTGCTCACAGAAAGAATCTCAGTAAACTATGGGGCGTTGTAGGGATATTTGTGGTATATCAGACCACCAAAGAAAATCCCTAAGTCTCTATTTCACTGAGCTAGGAGCTTTTCAATAGCAACAAATGCAAGAAATCTTGGCAACTCCATCTGGATGCTTGAACAAAGCCGTGCAAGTCCCAAGGACACAGAAGTCCAGTGATACAATGGTGCAACTAGAGTATAGAAGACTTTGAGAAAATCGCAAATTAACAGCTTGATAACATGAAACAATAGTATTCTTTCGAGCTAGTGAAGGTTACGCCAGACACGTGGTATTGCAAGAAAGAGATACTCAACAGGCTCAGATAATCAGAGTTTTTACCATGCAACATAAACAAATAAAGGCAGATTGAAGAGTTAGTGAATGACAGGTGGAAAACTGCTGGTAGACAGAAAAGGTGAATCTTGACCTAAAACATTTCACAGTTAATCATTAAAATATATCTTTGTTGTATTTAAGCTATGTTATAGCCACATTAGTAAGGAATTTACTTTTTTCCTAGTAATTCTCTAATATGATCTATAACAACTTTGGATCTCATCAGACACTGAACCACAATGATTTTTGGCTAACAAAGGCACAGACTAGTAATTAATGAAAGTGGTTGAACTGTTCACATTAGTGACCTTAAGTCTTGTATGACTCCAGAAAAGGCCATTTTATTAACTCCTTCTACTTTTAATTGGTCAAACACGAAGTTTAATTTTCAGGTAGCAAGATAATATAGAGAATGATTGGTATTCATTTCAGAACATTCTGAGTCTCTCAAGATCTCAAGATTCCTGAGTCTCTGAAGAATGTAAAAATTTTCACAATAAAAGGCTCTCAATATAGCCTTCAATCTGTTTAGAACTTTTAAGGCAGCTGGATTTACATTCCAAAGAGGTTTTTTTTAAAACTGACTGAACAGTGTTTTGAAATTATGTACTGTCTGGTAAAATTGATGGACAATAGCTTTCTTAATCATGGCATGGGACCTTCAAATTTATAAGGGGACATTTGTCAGCGCTAAACAAAAATGTAGACATCAATAAAAATAATTGCTACAACAAACGTACATTAGTGACTAAACAGCCCAATTTCAATTTGCTTCTTACTCATTAACCTGCCCATTGTTAAACTAATCATGCTTTTTTTTTTTTTCAGATTTATATAACAATTAAAGATTTCCCAATGAGTTTATTGAAATTGTTACAGAACACTGTCTAGGCACCCCTACACCTGTAATATACTAAGTGATTCCATAAGCAAGAAATTATCATCCAACTAGTACTTGATGCTGCTTGAAACAGATAAACTGGAGTTACTCACTGTTTTTATTTTTTTCTGAAAATAACAGGGAGTTGTGAACCTTTCTAACTTATGGTTGACATTATTTCTATGTGCATTACTTTATGTGAGTGAAGACTTCTTTCTTAACCCCACATCTTGTATTGTAATGTACTGGACTAGACCAGTTCATTCTTTGTTAAGATCAGCTTCACGGAAATATGAAAATGTAACCAGCTTTTTATTAGCAGCATCCTTTTTCCAGTCTTCACAAATGAAGGCTTTAGGAAAGAATTTCATTCTACTGCTTCTAAAAATACAGTTTTGTAATCTTAACTCCAGGCTCAGATCATGAAACCAGATGCCACAAGACTTAGTAATGTTCCCTGAAAATTAATAAGACAGTGAAAACTGAAAAGCTTGTCTGAATTCTAGCAAGTAGAAGCTGTTACCAAATCTAAGGGGTTAGGGTTGATAAACTTCATTAACTTTGAGCAGGACAAATAATTTGAAACACAATTTACGATATGAAATTAAATTTGAAATGAGAGGTTGACAGAAAAATGTATTATATTCATTACGACCTGTCCTTTATACTGATTAGTTGGTCATCTTTATTGTGGCTTAGTATTTATCAAGTAGAGTTTATAATCATATTCTGAATACTAATGTGAACAATAATATATTTACATATTGCAACACTACAAACTCACTGTATAATGATTTTTACTCCCAGGAATGCATCATTTATAAACCATCTGTGATCAGATCCAGTTTAAGCTCCTCTGTGTAACCACACATTAGTTGCCTAGCTCAGGTGTCTTGCCTTTGAAATTAGTAATTACATTTTAAAATAATTAAACTTATTTAATTAGTAAAACTGACTGTAAAACATCCTCCCATGCTCCCTTGTCAGATAGACTTCTTCCCTGTCATAAGAGCTAATATTTAAAAGACAGTATGTGAATTTCAGATCATAAATAGTTCAGAGTCATCAGCATAAACAACTGTTATCATGCCTTCTCTATATGCTTTTAATTCATTTATTATTCCTGGTAATTGCTTGTCAAAAGCTGAGTATGACTGAAAATTTAATTTTCTGAGATTTCTCTTTCCTCTAGTTTGTCCAGCTATTTTGGTGTTTTGTCAAAAAATGAACATAGAAAGTTTTGGGATGACTGTTAAAAAATAATTAAATCATTTTTGAGAAACCATTTGATGCCAGATCATATTGCAAAGATATCAGACATCAGCAGATATTTCCACATATCCAGACAGTTTAGTGTTTTCTAGAGCATAATCTGGTTTAAAAAGAGGTACGCTACCCTGCTTTCAACACTTCCTTTCAATCTTAAATCCAAACTCCTGAGGCTTGGCACAGAACCCCACTAAGTCTGAGCCAACCATAATGAGTATTTTCTGAATAGCGCCCTCACCCAAGATGGGCCAGCAATCTTCATTTCATGGCAGAAACAATTCTGAGTATTTTTGCTATTCTATTCACACAGAAATCAAATGCTATAGAAATATGACATAAAATGATTTCATAATGTGTTTCATAATGAGCTATGGAGTTTCTAAGGTTTTTTTTTTTAAAAAAATACATCCACTAATGACAAAAATCACCTTAAAGAACATTTCCTACTATGCTGCCTGATGAACTTTGTTCCCACCATTTCTGTTTCTTAAGAAAATACCATCTCCATCATTATTTTAGAGTCTTAGCATTTACTGCAAGTACCTGCGCATGCCATATTGTTCCAGCATTATAGCTCCAGTGGAACAATATTCTCTACTTCTGACTGCAGAATTCACAGAGGCCTAACCATCTCTGCCCAAAGATCCCTTTTCTGCGTCAACAACTAAGGGAGGTATAAAGGTCAAGATGAAAGAGATATTAATGAGTGATCAGCACTCCACAGGAATTGAATGAAGCTGGACTTAATTGGGACCTAAATTAGCCATCTTTGCCTCTTTTAGCCTGCCTTTAAACTAGAAAAGGTTAAAAGGAGCAGCAGATCAAGAAAGCAGGTGACCACAAAACTAAAGAAGAGACACAAGTGTCTAGGTGATCAAATGATACAGGGCAGTGCTCAGTAGGTTCAAACAGTGCGGGTTTAATCAGGGACAACTGTGATAACAGTGATAACAGGCAAGAAGAGAAACCTGTGCTTTCCTAATCATTGATTTTGGACGGATATGCATGGTGTTTTACAGAAAAATAGCCACAAATCTTGGATAATGAAACTATCAAGGTTGTGTAGGTAGAGCTTTTTGTAATACTGTGAAGCTCTGCCATGCAAGTCTCATCTTCTAAGCATCCCACAGTGAGTCAATACGGCATACAGGGACATCGTATGACACAGGACTGTGACAACTGAAAGATTTCACTCACCCAACTTTACCTACGCTTAGGTGCTGGCCCTAGGCTTAGGAGAAGACAGCTGTATACAAGATGTCTGGAAAACCTTGTAGGGTCATGCAAAGGCATTTACAAAATTAATACTTGCAACATATAAATATCATGCAGCAAAGCTGTTTCTCCAAACCAAGGGCATCCGTACAAATTCATAATGGATTCAACTATGAAAAGGAAATCACCAAATCTCCCTACCAATAGACTGTCGCACTGAAGGCCAGGAGGAAGGATGGGACTTTTTTATCCTCCTTCACATTTCACTGAAAACACACATGTGTAGGAAAAGCCTGATTTCACTGACAAGCCAGAGTTTATGTCTCTGTATTGTTAAGTAAGCCTACCTCACGTAAAAAAATTGTTCAAAAAATTTTTTTCCATAACCCCAACTGGTAGCTGCTCAGCTATATCAAATCACTGCTAAAATGTGAGCATAGGTCATTGCATAGGTGGAGCAAGAATTAGGTGTTTCTCCAGCCTGAAAGCACCTGGATTTCCCTTGCTGCAATTACAGTCCTTAAATAAAAATAATAACATTATGAATAGGAGCTGAAGCCTATGATCTGCAGAGACACCAGGAAGCTTAACAATTCACCATCACTGATGCAAATGCAATGTCTAGGTCAGTTAATACATTTAATTTTCGTTACTTGCAAAGTAGGACCACTTCAAGGAGGGCTAGGAACAATTGTGCTGATTTTGAACCTACTTAATGTTGTAGATTTGCAAGTCAAGAACAAAGTCTTTATTATTATTACAACTGTAAAAGAAAACAGGAGAAAAAGAGGGGAAGAAAATAAGATACTACACCACCTAAGTCACTTAAGGCAAAGGCATGGGCTGTGAGAATGAAGAACCACCCACCATAGGTGAAGAGCAAGTACGAGACCATCTAAGGAACCTAAAGCCGCATAAGTTCATTGGACCTGATGAGATTCATCTGTGGGAACTGGCGGATGAAGTTGCTAAGCTGCTTTCTATTATATTTGAGAAGTCGTGGCAATCTGGTGAAGTTCCCACTAACTGGAAAAGGGGAAACATTGCCCCCATTTTCATAAACTGATAAAAGGAAGGCCCAGGGAACTACAGGCCGGTCAGTCTCACCTCTGTGTCTGGCAAGATCACGAAGTAGTTCCTCCTGGAAACTATGCTGAGGCACACGGAAAATGAGGAGGTGATTGGTAACAGCCAACATGGCTTCACCAAGGCAAAGTCATGCCTGAAAAATTTGGTGACTCTGACAGGGTTATAGCATTAGTGGATAAGGGAAGAGTGACAGACACCATCTACTTGGACTTACGCAAAATATTTGACTGTCCTGCACAACATCCTTGTCTCTAAATTGGAGACGCAAGGTTTGGATGGATGGACTGCTTGGTGGATAAGGAACTTCTGGATGGCTGCGCTCAAAGAGTTGCAGTCAAAGCGTTGATGTCCAAGTGTCATGCAGTGACAAGTGGTGTTCCTCAGGGATTGGTACAGGGACTGGTGCTGTTCAGCACCTTTGTTGGCAACGTCGGCATTGGGATTGAGTGTACCCTCTGCAAGTTTGCCAGTGACATCAAGCTGAGTGGTACAGTCAACACTCTAGAGGATAGAGAGAGGCCATCCAGAGGGACCTGGATAGGCTTGAGAGATGCCAAACTCATGAATTTCAACCAGGCCAAGTGCAAGGTCCTGAACCTGGGTCAGGGCAACCCCAAGCACAAATACAGGCTGGGCAGAGAATGGAATAAGAGCAGCCCTCAGGAGAAGGTCTTGTGGGTGTTGGTTGATGAGGAACTCTACATGAGCCAGCAATGTGTGCTTGCAGCCCAGAAGGCCAACCACATGCTGGGCTACATCAAAAGAAGCGTGGCCAGCAGGTGAAGGGAGGTGATTCTCCCCCTCTACTCCACTCTGGTGAGACCCCACCTGAAATACTGCATCCAGCTCTGGAGTCCTCAGCACAAGAAGGACGTGGACCTGTTGGAGTAAGTCCAGAGGAGGGACACAAAGATGATCAGAGAGCTGGAGCACCTATCCTATGAAGACAGGCGGAGTGAGTTGGGATTATTCGGCCTGGAGAAGAAAAGTCTCTGGGGAGACCTTATAGCACCCTTCCAGCGTCTGACGGGTGCCTACAAGAAAGACGGAGCAGGACTTTTTACAAAGGTATGTAGTGATGGGACAAGGGGTAATGGCTTCAGACTGGAAAAGGGTAGATTTAGAATCATAGAATCATAGAATCACTCGGGTTGGAAGAGACCTTCAAGATCATCAAGTTCAACCACAAAACTATGCCAAAACCACCCCTAAACCATGTCCCTCAGCACCACGTCTACCCATCTTTTAAATACCTCCAGGGACGGTGATTCCACCACCTCCCTGGGCAGCCTGTTCCAATGCTTGATAACCCTTTTGGTAAAGAAGTTTTTCCTAATATCCAGAATTTGAGAAATAGATATTAGGAAATAGATATTAGAATAGATATTAGGAAGAAATTTTTCTCTGTGAGAGTGGTGAGACACTGGAACAAGTTGCCCAGGGAAGCGGTGGAGGCCCCACCCCTGGAAGTGTTCAAGGCCAGGCTGGATGGGGCTTTGAGCAATCAGGTCTACTGGGAAGTGTCCCTGCCCATGGCAGGAGAGTTGCAACTAGATGATCTTTAAGGTCCCTTCCAACCTAAACCATTCTATGAATCTATGAAAAATTAAAGGTAGTCAACAAAATGAATATTGAAGGAAAATACTTTTTATGATTGAAAGGTTAACATGTTCTTTGAAGCTCCTTGTTGCATAATACTAAGTGCAGAGAGGCCCTTTCTCTTTGCTGTTCCATATTCAGTCCTTCAAAACTGAATTTAAATGTGATTTGTGTAAGGATATACTTGTGCTTCAGATAATCTTGTTATATTAGCTGATTTCAATTTCTAACACATTTTGGTATTAAAATTTCCAAAATAGTGTGTTTTCATGTGCTAGAAGTAGAGTGTTTCGTAAAGAGACATGGTGTATTCTGAAAAACTCCATGTTACAGAATGTATTCCAAGACCCTGGGAGGGGGTGAAAGGTGAGGAATTAATTTCTCAGGAGCTTCCAGCCTACCATGGGTGTCAAACCACAGTCACAACCCACTGTTAAAAACCATTTGGCCTTTATAGTAAATTACTTCAACTTAGGGGAAAAAAAGGAACTTGAGGATTACATCTCATGCTTCTCTATCATACTTCAGTTCTCCAGTTGTTGATCTAGCAAGACAAACTCTTTTAATCCCAGAGCAGTGCAAGTTATGTTCTTCTCATGATGAACAGCGGGACAGAAAGAAGATTGTTATTCCAAGTTCAGTTTTAATCACATTTATTTCTGTTCACAACTTTCCCTTTTTTCACAGTGGAGAGTGGTGGTACACTGTGAACTACCAAGGGTGTTTCCCCTGCTATTTGGTCACTTAGAATGAATTTTTCAGCACATAACATATGCCTATGTGTTTTACATGTTTTCTTACTTGCAACAAGCCAGTCCTTCCTGATTCCCTTTGTTGATCAGAATGCAGCTATTTTTGGTATCCTTAAAATTCGTCCTTGCTGTCAGTAAGAAGACAATTACAGTACATGTTACAGAGTAATCTGAGGATCAACACTAATAGGGACTTTCCCAGTATCTTTTATTAGAATATATACACCTTACAAATCCTTTCTTAGGAATTTCCATCCCTTTTCCTATCTCCATCACTCATTACCCTAACCATGCATTTGATACATTTATCACACAAAAACACAGAATGTTAGGGGTTGGAAGGGACCTCTGGAGATCATCAGGTCCAACCTCCCTGCCAGAGCAGGGTCACCTAGAACAGGTTGCACAGGATGGCGTCCAGGTGGGTTTGGAATGTCTCCAGAGTCGTAGACTCCACCACCTCTCTGGGCAGCCTCTTCCAGTGCTCTGAAACCCTCACAGGAAAGAAGTTCCTCCCATCATCTTAAATTTCTGTGCTTGCATGCGAACTGCCAGCTTGTACAAGAAAATGAATCTGAGATTGACGGATGTAAAATATAATCTGAAATGCCAACGAAAAGATTTCCAGGAAGAAATATAACACAGTCACACAATTCTTTGTAAGGAAATACTCAGTGATAAGTGATAATAAATTTAGCTCTTTAAAATATTTTCCATGTTTGTAAAGGCTATCGGCATCCTATCAACAAGAACAGAAAAGACTATTTCTATCGTGGTGAACATTCCTGAGCACAGTTTTCTACAGCATTTATCTCACTCTTGCCCTTTCTTTTTTGCAGCCTCACTGCTGGTTTTGGCGTCATGTTATTCTGAGTACCTCCAAGGAGGCTCAGATGGCAATCTTGTACTTATTTCTCAAACTGTTCCCATGCCACCTTTGCTTTTAGCACTGATGATAACAGAAAGGAACTTTTGAGAGCATTGATCTCCCCCAGGAAGCTCAGTAATTACCTGTAAGACTAACTGTTAAAAGTTTGCCCTCCCATGACATATTTAAATAACATTGCAGTACTGTAATGAAAAGACAGTGTTTCTTATCCTGTAGGTGATTGTTTAAAAGAAAAACAAAGCATTGAATTAGTTTGGTTTTGTGGTACAAACATGAGAAAACAGGCAAACTTCCTAACTGCCTATTAGATAGTAAGGAAAGAAGTTAATTTTGTAAACATTATGCTTATAAGTGCATGTGTAAAGGAACTTCAGAAAAGAAAGAACTATATGGAGAAATTAAAGCAGACAGGGTTTACACTAGGGTAACAAAACACTTTGTAATTAACGAGAGTGGAATAAGACTAAAAGGAAGCTCTTCCTTAGTGATTGAAGAAGGAAACTACCAATAGGATTATTTAAGAGAAAACACAAATGCATTTGCATTAGGCCACTATTTGGCCTTTCTTCTCGTTTCCGCTTGTACATATCTGTCAGTATACAAGCACCCTTTCTGTTTAGTATCTCTTGTTCTTTTAAGAAAGACAGTGGCAAACAGAAAAAGAAATGTTTCTAAATCTTCCAAAACAAGATTTTTCAAGTATTGCATAACGATTTGCCGGCACAGCAAGCAGGCAGTGAAAGAGATACCACAATGCAACTATTGCCTTGTGAAACACACCCATATTGTGCTTAGCTGTATTTTTCCTAACAGTTTTAACCCTATTAGAAAAAAACCCCACAAAACAACCACACAACCCTACCTGTGTTATGTCATGTTTACTTGTCTTTATTCAAAGCCATTTGTTAGTTTTTCTTATTAAACTCATCGAATAATTGATTATAGAATGGAGCATATCACTATGCTATGGTAATTACGTTCCATAATGTAATTCAAGACTGTAGCCATTACTCCAGTGAACTGTTACAGCCAATTAAAAAAAAAAAAGAAAACCCAGAAATATGTATCTGTAAAATCTCAATTATATTTCTAACAAATACACACTCTGGACAGACATACTGAAAAGCTACTTAGCTGGCTCTACTTGGTTGTTAACTGTAAGAAGATTTATGCACGAGGAAAATTTTATTCTGTATTTTCCTAGTAAAGAAATCTTACCTCCAGTGATATTGAGTTGGGAATATGGTTCAGATGCTAGAGTTGTGCCCATGGATTTGATAAGATTATCTATATGAAATTTCGGAAGATAAAAATTGTCATCTTACTATTTTGCTTGAAATGATCCTCACAGATTAGTCAGATTAGGAAACCCAGCTTCATCTTCAATCATCTTTTACAGTGCACCAATCCTTAGTCCTTTTTCAGGGTTTAGCAGAATCTGTGAAATAGTATTAAGCTATGAGCAGCTTTACACTGTGAAGTGTCCAAAGGTCATCTTTTTTTATAAGCCTTCTTAGTGGATGCTCCAGGGCATGACATCCTCTCGTTGTCAGAAATAACCCTTCTTATTCTTTCTTTTGAAAGACATACATTTTAAATGTTTCAGGCTAGTCTTAAAACATTGCCTCTAAATAATTTTAAATTTTTATCTATTCTAACAGTCCACTAAGGATATTTTCTTAATTTTGTCCAGAGCAGTATGTAAAGAATAGAATTGTAGTCCACATAGTCTTGACCTTCTCATCAGGTGGGCCAGGGCTAGCAAGAAGTAAAACAGCAGAAGAAACCTGTACAACCATTAGACATCAAAACCAAAAAGTTTGTTGTGTACTTTAACAAATAAGCTTAAGCGGTAAAATAATTAATTGGAAGAATGGCAATATGGCATTCTTATTGATTAAACTTGTGCTCACCTTTCCCTTTGCAGAAGCCAGAAGACGTTGACAGAATGTGTTCAGTGGGATGCAGGTCTATGTTAAGACATATTTGAGTGTCTATACATGATCTGAGTGTATAAATTGTATTACTGCGGCAATTAAGTCAATACAGTCAACTGAAACTAGAGGAGGAGGCAACACGCTGTAGATATGTAAGGCACAATTCAGCTCTTTAGTGCTTTATGAAACACAAGTACATCGTGTGTGGTTTCCACCTACTGTTCTGGAGAGATACTGGCCTCTTGTAGGTCCTAGTTCACATCTAGCAGCTTTGTGCAAATTTTTCAAGTGTGAAAGAGCATAACAAATGGCACTGGATACCTACATTTAGGAAACTGATTCAAGCCTCTAGCAGCAGGTGAACTTTCTAGACCTGGCTGACTGCTGACTAGATCTCTACTGCCTGTACTGCCCACCTGGACACCTTTGTTTAAAATGTCTTTGTCCAAAGTTGGATCCCGCTTGCAGGGCTCCATTCAGCTGCCCACATACAGGCACCAAGATGATTTGAGATAGTCAAAAATATCCACAAGCTGCCAACAGATGTAAAATGGGATTTGATGATGAGTTGAAGTATTCTGGGGAGCAACAGGACAGCAGGTACAGCACTAGAGGATCTTTATGATAGGCCAACTGAACAGAGCTAATCTGTAAATTAGGAAAGATCTGTCTCCTAGTAGATTTGATTGCCTGTCACTTATTTTCAGAAGAGTGGCTGGAGACTTCCCTTTAAATAAATGTATCTTTTAATGGCTAACAGAATGATGTGTTCCTTATGCATGTGTTCTTGTGTCTCACTCAAAGTACATTGTTCTTTATTTGTTCTTTGTGTCATGTGTTTAAATATTTATTTATTTTTTAATTAAAAAGTGTTGTAAGAGCTTTACCTTTCTGGGGCAAGACCCATTCTGAATAAAAACTGCAGGAGATAGGGCTGACTCTTAAGGTTAACACTCAATTCCCGGAACTATTGATCGGGGTCAGGCAGGTTGCAGGGCAGGCTGTTGCAGAGTTTCCAAGAAACTCGTAGGGCAGCCTGTTGTTTTGGGCAGCTCCATTTGGCTCAGTGTTGTGGGAATTAAAAAGATATAAGAACAACCCAGGAGAAATAAGACTAAATTGGTGTTTAAATGCTACCTTGGCTGTCCCGTTCCAGGCAAGCTGGTTTGGTACACAGGTCACAGGGACAAGCAGTACAGGATCTTATCCCTGAAGAGCAACAGAACTCTTCTTATACACTCAAGCCTGCAGAAGTATTCAAAAATAGCTGTTCCACAAGGACAAACAGGTTTCCAGTTTTCTGCAGTTTAGCACATACAATAAAAATTCAGACACCATGTTGCATGAGAGAAAGATATTTATAGTTCCCATTTTTTGGTGTTGCCTGCAAGAGAATAAATATCACACGAATGCTAACTAAAGAGATGTAGACAGAAGGCAAAGAATATTGGTAGATATAAGGGTAAAAGAATTCATTTGATTTTTAATCTATTCACGAGATCATCTGTGAAGGCCACCTCAAATGGTTAGTTTCATCATCTAAGCAATAAATATATATCCGGTATCAGAAAATTCATTAACTCTATAGGGACACTGTGTGTATACAAGTTCTCTCTTTCTCTCTCTCTATGAAAAACTAATCACATTAAAGAGAAAACAAAGGAACAAGCCTAAGGTTCTTCACTTAAAGAATATGAAGAATAAGTTTTTATTTTGTAGGAGGAAACAATCTTCCTCCTAGCCCCATGATAATCTATCTGAGGCCTGAAGAACACTGTCTTCACTTTATGTTCCTTGTTTTCTTCCTCTTTCACACACTGATTGCTTTTACTGTTTTGTCCAAAAAATAAGAAAAATAAGAGTATGAAAAAGTCATGAAAAAAGAAAATATGTTTTTTAATGTTTTACTGTGAAGATTTGGAAGTTTGCCTACTTTGGAGAAAGATTGATAAAGGGATATAACAAGCCTGTAGCGGTGTGAAAAAGGGCAAGATTATTACTTTTTTTCTAATCATCAGAATTTATATATGCTGATATGAAATATCATAAATCCAAAAGCTTATTGCATCTATAGATGACCCCCGGAAGTTATCTGCATGTCAAACATGTACAGTACGAACATCTCTGTAATGGTCACTCAAGTTCATTAAGTATCCTGGCATCTGCATGTCCGTGCTGAGCATTTCTTTCTCCCATTTCCCTCCACCTCCCTGCCCTCTGTGGGATTGCATGCTGTCATGACTGTATCTATGCTCTGAGCTGAACAAATGGGAAAGTCAAATGAATCCAGAGAATCAGCGTTATTTGTGGAAATAGAAGCCACAAAGCCTGATCCCTTTGGCAGTAGCATCCATTCTGTCTACTCATATAGGTCACAAAAACAACTTTCCGCTAGCACCTGAGAGTGACCTTAGACCTTGGAGCACTGTTTTTGGTACCAAAGTAGAAACAGAGGAATACTCTACTCCGTGCATGCTCTGATTCATGACCATGCAATTCCAAACTCTCCTGGATATTCTCACTGCACTGCTGCTGCTGTGGTATACAGAAATACATTGCTTTTTCAATCTCAACATAAAATGGCAGATAACTTCTCAGTATTCTGGACATCCTGGGCAGATTTTAACTGGGTTTTCCTGTCTGGTGAGTTAAAAGCCAAAAAAAGCAGTTAGATTATGCCTAGTTAAAGGGCAGATATAAATGTTTTATGCTTTGCTTCTACTTACATCAGCAATTTACCTTAGGTCAACCTCTGTCTCTGTGGGCTTCACTTTTGGCTAGTGATTTGGGATAACCTGGTTAAAATGCACCTCTGATAGCTGCTGTTGCTTCCCCCATTGAACAACCCATTCTGCCCAGGCCATGTTCATTCAAAGCAAAATGATTTAACTGATTTTCAAATGAGGTTTATATCAGAAAATTTATCAATGTATGTTCCCCTAGTTTTAAATAGAAGGGCACATAAATTAATTTATATTAGTTATAAGTAAGCATAAAATAAATAAACACCACATACAACTTGAAAAGCCCTAACTTCTGGAATATTATCTGCCTCACAGATGGGAATTTCAGAGAACATATTAAGAGATTATGCTACATGCAATCTCTCACAATGTATGAGCCAGCAGTGTTTCCAGGTGGCCAAGAAGGTCAACAGCATTTTGGCTTGTATCAAGAAAAATGTGGCAAGCAGGAGCAGGGAAGTGATTGTCCCCCTGAACTCAGCACTGGTGACGCCCCACCTTGAATACTGTGTTCAGTTTTGGGCCCCTCACTCCAAGAAAGACTTTGAGGTGCTGGAGCGTGTCCAGAGAAAGGCAACAAAACAGGTGAAGGGTCTAGAGAACAAGTCTTATGAGGAGTGGCTGAGGGAACTGGGAATGTTCAGCCTGGAGAAAAGGAGGCTGAGGGGAGACCATATCACTCTCTACAACTACCTGAAAGGAGGTTGTAGCCAGGTGGGGGTTGGTCTCTTCTCCCAAGTAACAAGTGATAGGATGAGAGGAAACCAGGGGAGGTTTAGATTGGATATTAGGAAAAATTTTTTCACGGAAAGGGTTGTCAAGCATTGGAACAGGCTACCCAGGGAAGTGGTGGAATCGCCATCCCTGGAGTCATTTAAAAGACAGGTAGATGTGGTGGTGAGGGTGGTTTTGGCAGTGTTAGGTTTATGGTTGAATTCAATGATCTCAAAGGTCCCTTCCAACCTAGGTGATTCTATGATTCTATGATTCTATCAATGTGTTGATCAAAATGAACTCTAGATCAACACATTAATCTAGCCCTGTGAGGAATACAAGCTTTGAAAAACTAAACAGAATTTGTTTTCTCATTTATATGGTTTGAGGTTCCTGACAGAAATCAATTTATGCATAGAAGTGAAGCAGCTACTATCTAAAAATATCTCAATTACATCGAAGAAGTAAATGTAACTGCTACTCAAAATTCTGTATGGAAACAAAATCTGAGATTTAATTCTCCCAGTTCAATATATTTTATCAGTTGATAGCCAAGATTTTAAGCAATTGTTGTAATGCATACATGGAATAAAATTAATGTAGAAAGCCACTGCCTAATGCAAATAAATTTGTCTCCCACTCTAGTAATTGAAAAGAAAATGGAGGTATTCTTGTTAAGAAGGGCATCCAAAGCAGGTCAGCAAAACAAATTTTAGAGATTCCTCTTTTTCTGCACTAACTTCAGAAAGTGGTTTGGGATTATTAACTCAGACCAAGACAACAGAGATTTAGCTACCAACAGTTAGGGAAGATGTTTTCCCCTTCATACAGTGGAACAGTTGTAGAAGATATGACTCAGCTTTCCATTTTCCAGCCTCACTGGGATTTCTTAATCAGCTAATTTCAGCTTATTCAGCACCTCTTCCATCTCCAACCAGGAACCTCCTTAATATTCTAATTATAAAACAGAAATCTTGTATAATTTTTGTAGTAATGAAAATTAGATTACCAATTAAAAATAAAACAATTAGGGAAAACTATTTATGTAACTTCATCATGTGTTCATTTGTTTATGGAAGATTTATAATGAAATCTAGGAAAAAAAAAAGTAACTTACAAACTGGAGATGATTGTTACTACTAATAAATACCATAAACAGTGGCATAAGTGGTGCAAGAATTTTTCCAGGCTTTTGGCAGTACATATTTTTTAATTTTACACCTTCAGCTGAGATAGATTTTTGTGCTGCACCATTCCAAAAGGACATGGAACTCATTAATACTTAACAAGCCTTCTGCTCTTTCACTACCCTAAAGTTAGTCGGTAATTTCTGTCAACTCATTTCCAGTCAGTTTAAAAAGATGTTGGGTATTTGCTGGGAGACAGCTTAAACACTTGGATTTCTAAGTTTGTTTCCATGTTGGTGTGATTGATGATATTAATCTTAAAGGAGAAAGGAACATACTCAATCTCTCAGATGTCTTTGAAGGGAGGGTGGGAAATAGTATTTGGGAATGCATGTGCTGTTACCAGCTTGTCTGGCTCTTTTGAACTATTTCTTTTCACTCTGATGGAAGACTTCTTGGACTTGTGACATTGCAAAGGTAAACTGTCTCTGAAAAAGTAAAATCAATTACTCTTGGGATTGTCAATATTTTTAAAGGCATTATCTTCAGACAGGGGTTATTCTCCTACTTTTAAAATCCTCTCTTTTTGTTGTTGTTGTTGTTGTTGTGGCAGCAGTTTACCTTTTCCAAATATTTAATCCAGAAAACTAAAGCAAGGAAAAGAAGTGAAATACTTGAAAAGTGTCAGACAAAATGCAATTCTTCTCTTGTAGATCAGCATATATTTGCACAGTGTCAGGTACCATGAAAAAGCAAATTTGTGTTGCTAGAAATATATGTTTTGAAAATGCCAAGATAACCAGTGCACGGAGCTGAATAGGCTCAAGTATGGCTGTTGATCAGACAAACAACAGAACCCACAGTAAACCCAAATTTGTCCAGGAACAGATGCCAGTTGCTCCCCCTCCATTCAGAGGCACTTGATAAAGTTCAGGATTCAAGTTCTGACTTTCTGAACTGTTTTAGAGGCAGCACTGTAGCAGAGGTCTCATGCCAGATGCAGATGATAATTCATAATTCCCTGGGGTTTTAAAAAAAAAGATCTAGTTAATAGAGGTTTTGGTTTTTTTTTATAAATATGAAAATTTTGAAGACATTTGAAATAGGAAATTGGACAAGTGATGAGTTTGGGACCATTTCCCTAACTCTAGAGCAGAAAACATGTCTTAAATGCCTGTTATTTTGAAACCAGTATTGTTATAACCCTGTGTTGTGGGATGGAAGCATTTGACATAGTTATGGTTTAGCAGCAGTTCAAATTTTATTAGTGATTTGATGTAGATCAAGGGGTTGAATTTTAGCAGCACTTAATTTATAGCTGATTTAAAGATTTACAAAGTGATTTAACTAAATAACTGAACAGCAACTTGATTACAGATTCAAAGATGACAAGATTCACACGAAGTTGCTATAAGATATCTCAAACAAATATATATATGTGTGAGCAAAACCACAGATTTCAGGTTAATGTATATATATATGTAAGCAAAGCATACAAGCATGCATACACACACACCTACATCTCCCTTCCCCCCCTGCCCCCCCGCAGTTTATAACCACTGAGATCAAAGTTCTTTTAATATCACACAACTCTATCGAGTTAGCAGGTACCCCTTCTAACTCCTACATGCGCACGGAAAATGGAAGAGCATCGAAATCCATAAAGCTAATGCATATTCATTATAAACATATAAGTGGAGAGGTGGATGAAAGAGAGGCTAGCCTATAGTTAAAATTTCCCTTTTCAAGTTAGAGTAAATACTTACAACGCATTGGCATTCCTCAATGGGCTGTAATTGATGCTCCAGGGGGATTGTTTTGCCCTGGTCTTCTAGTCCTCGAGGTGTTTGCCTGAGGCAGCATCCCAACTGGCAACAGCCTGCTGCTATCCAGAAGAGCTCAAAGGATCTTTGCTAGAGTTGCTGCTTACAGTATCCGAGATAATTGACTTTCATCAGGTACTTTTCCACTCCATCCTTGGCTTGGATGATGGAATAGCCCAGTACTTTCCATCGGTTGTGCAAGCCCAGGACTTGTGGTCCTAGTACCCCCCTCTCTGTGGCCACTGATCCATGTGTTGTCGGGGGTGGTGAATTACAGTTATTATCTTCAAACGTTAGGAGCCATGAGAACCAGGTACACTAAGGGGTTGCCGTAGTGTTCTAGTCCATTTCCATCCACCCTGTCTTCCTTCCTTCCTTCCTTCCTTCCTTCCTTCTTTCCTTCCTTCCTTCTTTCCTTCTTTCCTTCCTTCCTTCTTTCCTTCTTTCTTTCCTTCCTTCCTTCCTTCTTTCTTTCCTTCCTTCCTTCCTTCCTTCCTTCCTTCCTTCCTTCCTTCCTTCCTTCCTTCCTTCCATTCTTTCATGCTAGACTATTATGTAGCATTCTGGTCATTGAATTATTCTGTGTGCCAAGTAGGGAGGAAGTCACATCAAGTACCAAGAGGACTAAAAGCGGCGGGGGAATTACACCACCACACCCTGACACGTTTATATGGATATTATCAAATTTGCTTTAATTTAGCACATAAAATACCAATTTATCCTTTTATGACATTCTATTGAAAATTTATTGATAAAACTAGGCTGAAAACTAAAAACTTCTCATATCGAGTGAAGAGAGATATTAGTGCTAACTTATGAACAACTAATTTTACACTTGTTAGAAGAATGTAATTTATTTTATTTGCAACCCAAAGTTACTTTTGTATGGAAGTTTAGCTGTATTGCTTCAGGATGTGTTCATTTGTTCATGGAGTGTTTATCATGAAATTTAGAAAAAAACTCAGAAATACCATGAAAATCTCAAGTAACTTCACGCATAACCAAAGACATAGGACTGTGATTTGAGGAAGGAATCTTTTAAAACAAAATAATATTTTGATTGAAAGTCTTCAAGTGATGGAGAATATTTTGTATCTCGTGATACTTGTTCCAATGAGGTGCCCAATGAGTTGTTTCAGTGAGTAATTTTACTGTTAACTGCTCACTGAATGCTCTCAGACTAAAAATAGACACAAGATGTCACAAAAAGAAGGCATAATATCTGCTTTAGCATTCTAAGCATGTGATATGCCCTTTTCATTAGAGAAGACATTCTTTAGTCTTGGAAAAGTTAGTCTACTCACTTTTCAATCTGTCAAATCAAATGTTATTTTTTTAAACTTTGATAATTGTTGCTTGACAAACTTTCTATGATCGGTAATTAAGAAGAGCTTCCTCATTTTTGAATGATACAATGGCATAAACCTGCTGTTTACCAAGCAGAAAAAAAAATATTTAATCAACACTGTATTTGCAATTGACATTTTAAACAACATTATTGCATCTATATCATACTAGAATTTATTTATTGTCTCTATATTTCAACAATGTCTTTTTAATTTACTTAACATCCTTAAATATTTGGCTGACTGAAAGCCAGTCCTAATACACACGCAATGAATGCCAATACCAGGTTTTGCTTTTCAAAACATCATTTACAAGAATAAAACCCACAAAATGCAGTCAGTATTTGTTTAGTGACTACATCTCACAAAATTTTAGTCCTTCAGAAACTCTTTCATGATAACAGTCATTTTAAATCACTGTGTATTTTCATAGTCTGCCTCTAGATAATGTACATCAGGAAGTATCTCTCTGTAATTGGACTTCTGTCTAGAGTCTGCCAAATATGACCAAACCTGTATTCCAGTCATGGAGCAGGAACATACCCATGTTCCTACCTGTCTGGTTAAGGAAACTAGCTTCATTTTGCCAGAGAGAAATTAATTTAAAAAAATAAAATCAAACATAGGATTCTTGATATTATGTTGTCTCATTCTGAAATTTATAAAAGTACAGTGAAATAACTTAGATATAAGAATTATAACTAGCAAGCAAACAAAATATAAGGCACTGTAAAACATTCTTCCGTGGCTGAAGTAAAGTGTACTTTCAATTTTGACTTTTTAACCTCATATAAGAGTTGCTACTAAAAACAAACAGCTAACCAAACAAAAATCAGTTTCTACAGCTTTCAGAACTTGTGTCAAATGCAGAGCTTGTAAAAAACCAGTAAAGTACCCAAGAACTATGGGGAAAAAGTATTTGGCTCACATCCAGCAATATTTCATGAGTGAGTTCATTCACCGAGATACAAATTTCCTATAATTAAAAAAACCCATCGCTAATCTAAATAGGTGTCCCATTTGTGACAAGATAAGTTTAACCTGCTACTTAAAGGTTCTTACTAAGTTTTGACAAAAGAAAACAAGCGAAAATCCCCAAAGTGTTGTGACTCACTCGAGTTACATTGTTGTATTTAGATTTCTATTATTGCATTCCAAAAATAACATTACCTTCTTGAGCTCAGGGAACTCAGGATTTCTTGAGGATCTCAGGTTCACGTACAAAACATCTCCACAATGGTATGCCAGCTGTACAGGTTTCTCCAAGAAAGATGAGCAAAAATACACTAATACTCAATGAGCATTTGTATACTGTACCACAGTTTCCAGCAGAACTTTCTTTTGATGGACTGAATGTATCAAAATAAGGTTGCACTGAAGCAGATGCTGAATACCAATAAAACCTACCTCAAAAATCAGTAGGAGTCAGGAGACTTATAAATGAAGTTGGACGTGTTTACATTAAGTAGGAAATACTGCCAGGTAGGATCAGTTTAAGATTTGTAGATGGCAAATGCGGATTACTGTTCTCCTCACAGAAAATCTCAGACCATTTCCATAGTTGAATGCCCTTGCTGTCCTACAGTCTTGACCAAATAAAAGCAGATGCTACTATTCAAACCAAAGAAAAACAAGAAAAGACCTGTTTCATCAATTTCAATCCTTCTCAGGGACAGAAATGACCATGGATTGCTTGTAATACTGTATTTAATTTTTTCTTATACTTAGAATACCCTAGGAAGGAGAGCAAGAGTCCAAACTGCTAGCTTGTTGTGTGTTTGTTGCTGAATTTGTCAAAAAAATTGTCCATTTCCACTTATTCA
The DNA here is from genome assembly GCA_013398295.1 of Chionis minor. Taxonomy (NCBI): domain Eukaryota; kingdom Metazoa; phylum Chordata; class Aves; order Charadriiformes; family Chionidae; genus Chionis; species Chionis minor. The sequence goes on along the minus strand of VZSF01010867.1, from coordinate 73,841 downwards.
AGTGTAATGACATGTATGTCAAAAAGACGCTTTACTTAAATGTCAGTCAATGTGAAAAAATCCCTGAGATAATAGAAATTGAGATAATAGAAAATATTGCACAATTAAAAAATATACATTGTTGATCATTTACAAAAAATAAGGAAATCATGCTTGAAGTTGACCATGAATATTCACAATAACTCAGTGATTTTCATCTTTTCAAGAGAAATATAAAAGAGTGAAATATGTTTTTCATCCTCTGATCTTATTATCACAGAATCACAGAATCACTTAGGTTGGAAGAAACCTTTTAGATCATCGAGTCCAACCATAAACCAGGACTGCTGATAAATGATGAGAAATTATTTTCTGTCTCAGAACTAATATATAGCTGGACTTTTATACCTGAAAGCTGAAATTCAGGAGGCCATTTTTAATGCAAGGTTCCTGCCAGCTGTATGTAAAATTTCAGAATATCTTGGATACAAAATAAATTAACCACTCCCTTCCATCTCCAATTCCCTTGTTTGACAAGAGCCCCCAATGTGGCCTGAAATATTTTTATTTATTATTATTTTTATTTTCAGAGCCAGTGGATGAATGACTTCTTACCGTTGTTCAAATCAATGAGTTCCAAATAAACACATATGTAGACTTTTAGGTACTGGTATAAAATCATCTAAAGGGGATGCATGCAGCCTCCACATGAATTGGAAGTCCACCCTTCCCTTCTCCTTTCCTTTCTTTGATGCCCCGAGAAACAGAAAGCAGAGCTGCAGCACGTGACCCCCTATCCCCAGACTTTGCTTTGGCTCATTTCTGAAAAAATGATGGATAGAAACTGCAAATGAGAGAGTTCCCAGTATGCCACTGACAAAAGAGTGAACCTGTTCATGACTGATTCACATTCATATCTATGTGCCCTTGCACCAAGCAGTTACAAAGACTCCAATCAGATCCATCATTTTCCCTGCATTCACGGTCATTAGTGACAAGTTTTCCACTCAAGATTGATAGTCTGGGCAATTATGGGATACAGTGCTATAGTTCAATGAGTGTATTTTAAACTTATGCTGAATTACAAGGATTACAGAATCACAGAATCACAGAAAGTTAAGGGTTGGAAGGGACCTCTAGAAATCATCTGGTCCAACCCCCCTGCCAGAGCAAGTCCACCTACAGCAGGTTGCACAGGATGGCGTCCAGGCAGGTTTGGAATGTCTCCAGAGTTGGAGACTCCACCACCTCCCTGGGCAGCCTGTGCCAGTGCTCTGCCACCCTCAAAGGAAAGAAGTTGCTCCTCATGTTCAGATGGAACTTCCTATATTCGATTTTACACCCATTGCCCCTTGTCCTATCACTGGGTACTACTGAAAAAAGACTGGCCCTCTCCTCCTGGTACCCTCCCTTTAAGTATTTGTAAACATTGATGAGATCCCCCCTCAGTCTTCTCTTCTCTAGACTAAAAAGACCCACCCAACTTCCTCAGCCTTTCCTGATAAGAAAGATGCTCCAGCCCTCTGATCATTTTCGTGGCCCTTCACTGTACCCTCTCCAGCAACTGAAAAATGCTACAAGAGAGTTTCCCATAACCTTTATCATCGTTCAGCTGCTTCTTCAGAAATATTTCATTTCAGAAGTTCAGTGTCTTGGTTGGTGTCATTGTTTCTGAACATGGAACCTGTAGTTCCTGTATCAACATGAAGTCTTTGCTGAAGATTTTCATATGGACTTTAGCCTGAAAATTAGCTATTTTTACTCCCCAGGGTAATGGCAATGAGGGCTAATAAAACCACAAGCTTCAGAAAATGTAATCTTTTTGTCATGCACCGTAGTCTATGTCAGAAGAGGACATTTTTGGAAGCTTATTTTTGAAAATTTCTTCTCCCGCACAGAGGAAGGCTCTTAGAATCTCTTCCTGGTTAATACATGCAGACGATATCTTAAAGGGCGGCTATTGGTTTTTGATTTGTGAAGAAATTTAATATTTTTGAAACAGCTTGACATGCGCCTTGTAGGGCCAAAACAGAAGAAGTCATTGACCAGGGAAGCCAGTGCAATGCAGCTTCTCCCAGATTTGATTCTCTTCTTCAGCCTGAAGATTTCATCTGTCCATGGTTTTATTCATGGGAAGGGCAGTTGTGCAAGGGGCTCTTCCTTGGCCATGGAGCGCAAGGGGAAGAAGCTGCTACTTGTGCATGACTATGGATGCAGTGGGGAAAGGTGGTCATGTAGGACTCCCTCATGGGCAAGTCTTGTTTCTATGAAAGTTCAACCCAGGATTTGTTTTTATTTGAGTCCAGGGGAATAGAGAGGAAAAAATTACTTTCTGACCTAGCCATATCCAGAGTTATGGACAGATATATCTGTCCTTTCTTCACAAGAACTAGAATAATACAAGTCACTATAAAATGAGCAGAAAAAAAGAAAGCATAAAAAGGAACAGAAATAGTATTTGCATTAGAAGTTGTGGCATTGCCATAATGCTGAGGAAAAGAAAAAAAGATTCAGCAATAGAAATATCTGGAGTATGTTTTATTAGTTTTTTGTTTATTTATTTTTGTTGACTGCGCCAGCATGAACTTTCTGTGAGACACACAATATACAGAATTCTGCCTTTCATAAATTCTAGAGCAGAGCAATCTGGCTACAAAAAAACAGTACTAATGAAGGGAAGTCTTCAGAGAGAAGCTGTTTAAATAATTAAAATATCTGGCATTGGTGAGAAATGAGTTCTGTTGCCACTTGCCATTTATTTTTAATCTATCCAAAGCAATTGGACATTTGAAATAAATTACTTAGAAAAACTCAAAGGAGCAGAATTAATAAAAAAATTCATTGGTAAGGCCATATTCAATTTATGAAAGATTTTCTCATAATTATAACCACAGAAAAAGCAAAATACTTCCAGGTGATGAAATGAGTACAGTAGATTCTTAGAATGCATGACAGGGCTACCTGATCCTAGCAAAAATATTTGACAACATGTGACTAAACAGAGTCTCATAGGGATTTCCATGCTATGTCTTTATATATAGCTATAGAAGAAAAGGCATTCAATTAACAGCAATATTTGAGGAGACGGAGAAAGAATATGTTTCTGTTGTAGCAAGGTAGAGCTTCATACAGATTAGTTCTGATATACCATCTGGTGCTCAGAACTGGATTGAGCTTTATTAGCATGTCCATCTTCCCATTCCTACCTAACGAAAGAAAAAGTCCTGTAATTGAAAATGTGAAAAAAAGAAGGTGGAGTAAGAATATGCTCATGACTAACACAGAGGAGTTGTAGCATAACAATGTAATTAGAAAAATTTCTTTCCGTTGCTCCCAAAAGAAACAACTGTATATGGTAATCCAGAGTATTTAGAAACTGAAAAAGAGCCACCAAAACCCGCCAAGATGACTGTTTCTTTTCAGCTGTTTGTACTTTGGGGTCCGATATGATTTTTCACACCTTGTAGGACAGAAAAGCCTGGGCTGTAGCCTTGTGTTGTGCTCACTATGGGCATAAAAAATTTTCACGAAAAACATTACAGGACAGATTGGTAATGCCTATCATGGAACATACTGAGAACATAACTAATGAATATAGAAATACACACAACCTATGTAGTTTTGTTTATATTTTCAGGGAATCACTTTTCCCTCGTTTGATATACTTCAAATACCTTTCCGTTGCTATAGCAGCTCTTTTGACAGTTAGGAAATTCTCACTTTCCTATCTGAAGGCCTTTCCTGTATTGCCCCTGGAATTAATATGAAAATATAGTATCCATAACTAAGGATGATAAAAGAAGAGATATGACATGCTCAGAAATTGGGAGGTTCCCTGGGTTTGAAATTTCATTAGACGAATACGGACAGTGAAATAATTTGGTTACAGAGGTGCCATATAATTTCATTACAGTTTTATAAAGCTGAGAATTCATCTTGCCTAGTAATTACTGCCGAGGAGCTGGAGTCAGGAATTATCTGTTTGTTTGTTTGTTCTCATCTGTATCACTGACTGTTACATTAAGATAAGTAGTTTAATCTCTATACTGTTTCTCCACATAAAATACTACCTTGTTTCATGGCACTGTTGCACATTGTAAGCATTGTCTGTAACATACTGCATATCCCTTATCTAACTGATAGTGCAGAACAGAAGCACTAATACAATGTGCTAAGAAATTAATTAGTATATTCACCTTGTTACACAAGCCAGAGCCTCTGTAAATAGTTTCTCCATTCCTTCAAGATCTACTTTTTTCCCTTAAGGGAAGTTATTCTATTTCAGCTATGTTTTATAATGTTAATACGTTCTGTAATTTTAATGTATGCAATCTGTGGCGAGTTTTCATTTAATATCTCAAACAACTTCAGAATTATCTGGGTACTTCTATTTACCTTTAACTCGCAGTATTGCATTCTCAAGATGACAAATCCAAAAAAATTTACATTATAATTGCCAGAGTAAGACAGCCACTACCTCAATGACTGATACCAATGACATTTTAATCTTATCTTTATAGCTGATACTTCAAAGACCACAATATTTCCAGACAAGTAGCAGTAGAACATGCTGCAGAAAAAATAAGACCTTGTGTTCATATTAATAAGGTGATTACTTTTTTTGTGTTCTCATTGCATTATCTTTAACTTTTAATTTTTTTAGCTCTTTTTCTCACTGAAAATGAAAAACAGGACAGGGAAGTTCACTGATAAAAATTAAAGTTAAAATGACATACTTTTTTAATAAGATACCTGAGAAAAATTATACCAAATATGAGGTTATGAAAGCTACGAACAATGGATAAATTCTTTAAAATGTACAGGATTTCTCACATCACTCATTCAGTAAGTGCCTTACGAAGCTAATTACTACCTAATTTATTTTAAACTGAATAGCAGGAAATCACTGCTCTCCTATGTAGTATAGCAGATAATCCATTAAGTAGCACAGTAGGATATGAGGCCATCAGGAGCCTCTCCGTGAGAAATGATCTATATCTTCCGAGGAAAGGCAAGAGGCTGGCTGTGCAGAGGTATGTCCTAATCGAGTTACAAATGCCTGTTGCACTAATCTTCACCAAAATGCACTTACGATGCTGCAGAGCTGTAAGAGAGATCTGTGTCATTAGACATGGACAAATTTGTGTCCCTTTCCCTCATGCTGCCATGCATGATAACCACAGACCCAGAGCTAGGCTGCGGCGCAGAGGAAGGATCAAGGCAGCTTAGTTACTGATTTGATAGCTAAATCTCTCAGTAACCTTCCCACCTCATGCTGGAACCTTTTCATTACAGGCAGTGTTTATGAGGCCTCTGTCTTCTTCCCAGCTACCCATTCCCCAGAAATTTTAGGAAATGAACTATTCTGAGGTCTGTGTTAAGTTTTTTTGACACTGGCTAAGAAGTTTAAAAATTATCTAGGGCACAGCTGTACACACAGTCCGCATGATCAGATAAACTTTCTTTCTCTAGGAAACCAATTTCAAAATAAAAATAAACATGAAGGCTAAATTATAACAGTAAATGCTAGAACAGCCTCAATTCTCCATTCTACAGGTTCATGGTGATCTCGACAGAAGACAATTGTACAGAAATATTCCTGCTACAGCTGGGATCTACAGGAGTGCAGAAAACTTTTCTTGACTCATGGTTGTGTTATGCCTGAGTGACATCCCCTGATATTTTCACATGTATCCAAGTTCTTGCCATCTATTCTACAATGACCATATTGGATAAATATATAGGAATAAAATTCTTGGGCTCTTTTTTTATTTTTTTTTTTTAGGTTGTTGGAATTTATAACAACCACTCTTTCCACTGGTGTGAGAGTCAGAGGAAAGAACTGTAATCTAGAGAGGGCTACAAACTTCACCTCTTCCCACCTCTAAGTCCTGTGAGACCAAGAGGAAAGTGCCAGAGAATGCAGTCATTTTTATTAAGCAGGGAATTTCATGTGTTCAGAAAAGTGATGAAAAATTATTGCATTTTATTTTTTTAATTTAAAAAGAAATCATACGTGGATGCATATACTTAAGGGAATTAAATAACTTGTCTCATAATTGTTTAAAAACACAGAAAGCTTAGGGATCCTGGAAGTTTTCCTCTCATTAATATGCTTTCTTAGTGTATTAATAAATAATATATTCCTCTAACTAGAATCTTCAGTCAAAAGTCTGATTATATATTTTTCTTAAATGAAGTTCTGAAAGTCAGTCGCGTTAGGCTTATTTAGACACACAAAGCTAATAGCCTTCAAATTGAGTGTTGCTGACAAATACAATGAGGCATGGCGGAATTCTTTAAAGAAGTAAGCTTAAAAATGGTTACTAGATATGTGAAAACTGCACTGTGAATGGAACTGACCTTCATGTTCTTGAGCCTTGTTTGGCCAGGGCAGTGAATTGTAAAGGCAATAAATATATCTTAACTTAGCCTAATTTGGAATATTAATAAGTGTTATACATATGTAAGAAGATGTAATTTTTTCCACAGTCCTTTTCTCTAGTAGAAGCCTCATCTGAAAAAAAATATGTCCAGCCTGGACACTGCGCTTTTAAATATCATTCAGGTAAATCAGGAGGAGTTCAAGAATAACAGATACAGAAGACACAATGCGTGAGAAAATGCTGAAAGGACCGGACTTTGTAGACTACAAAAGAACAGGCTTAGATAACTTGCAAAATACACAACATTGTCAAATAGAGGCTGGTGAATGTTTTTTGTCTTCACTCATTGAAGGCAGCACACAAAGAAATTTGGTTAGATAACAGAACGCTATGGAAGACATTGTCATTAGACATGGTAAGGGTGGTGAAACACACAAATAGGCTATACAGGGAACAGGTCAGATCAATGTCCCCCTGGACTGACTTGGTCTCAAATGAATGAGAATGTCTTTTTTGAGCCTTTTAAACCATCCTTTTCTCTGATTCTGTGAAGCAGTTAGTTGTCACCATCAGTGACAGGCTTCTGCCAAATTCTATCAAATTCCTTTTCCAGACTTGCTTTTCCAAAGTCTCACACTCATAACTGCATGATGCTGATTAAAGAATAATTGTCCTCATTAGATAATCAGCCTGGTGAGCCATTTGGAACTCAATCCTGTTATTGCAAATGAATTTTTAACTATTTGCCAAGCAACTGGGAATACAGAAACAACTGCAGCAAACCAGAGCACTGACAGAGATATTAGCCTGTCAGATACAGACACCAGTATAAACTTCTTCCAAAAGCAAGAAATCTTGCAGGAGGCTGACCTGCAGACATATACTCTCAGTCTGTATCCCTAGCCTTAGATAGAGACATGGAACATCAACAGTTATACCCTTTCAGACAACCTCTTCTAATCTCTTAATCCTTTCCAACTGAAATGTGGACATTCTCATTGTGTATGCCAACCCTTAAGTTTTCTTATAAACATGCTTTAGTTTTAGTCTCATTAGCATTCATAACAATGAGTTCCACAAGTTGATTGGGCACTGTTAAGAAACTGTATTCTTCTTATAGCTTTAAATATATAAATAGCTGTTGGTGTTATTGGTTCTATACGTGGTTGGGGTTTTTTTGGTTTTGGTTTGGATTTTTTTATTTAAATTATGAAAATAGGCAAATATAAAATTAAATAATTTCTTCCTATAGTTCCTTTTTTCCTCATCTTTATCCCAGACTATGTGAAATAAGCACCCTTCACATTTTCATTCTGACTTTAAGCAAATTATATTCTTTTTTGGGGGAGCCTAACAGTCAAATTCCCACCCAGCTGCTCACTCACTACCTGTCCTTAGCAGAACAGGGGAAGACAACAGGAAAAAACAGGAGGGAGAAAGCTCATGGGTTAAGATAAAGATAGGGAGAGTACTTAGGAGAAAGCTCATGGGTTAAGATAAAGATAGGGAGAGTACTTAGCAATTACTGTTACAGGCAAACCAGACTTGGGGAAAATTAACTTAATTTACTGACAATTAAAATAGATTCAGGTAGTGAGAAACAAAAAGACAAACATTAAAGCAACACCTCTTCTTCCCCCTCTCCCAGGCTCAGCTTCATTCCTCCTCTATCCCCACCCCCAATGACACAGAGGGGATGAAGGACGGGTCCTGGTCCATGCAGAGAGGTGTCTCTTTCCTGTTTCCACTGCTCTGGCATGGGCTCCCCAAGGTCTGCAGTAGGTTTCCTGTAGGAAATCTGCTCTAGCACAGGTTCTTCATGGGCTGCAGGAGATATCTGCTGCAGCACCTGGAGCACTTTCTCCTCCTTCTCCTCTGATCTCAGTGTTCCCTCTATTGTTTCTCACTCTTCCCCCCCCCCCCCCCCCCCCCCCCCCTCTTNCCCCTTCCCCCCCCCCCCCCGCCCTTTTTTTCTCTGTTCGCTGGTTTTTTGCCTTTTCTTAAATGTGTTTTCACAGAAGCCATATCATCTTCACTGATGGGCTTAGCTCTGACTTGCAGTAGGTCCCTTGCAGCTGGGTGGTTGGACTGTCCAGGGAGCTGACCTCCTCTCAGAGGCCACCCCTGCAGTTTCCCTCTGCCTTCCCAAACCTTGCCATGTACATCCATAAGGGTCATCAATTACTTTTCATTGGATTGGTGATCATAGACTATTCACTTTGAATGTAGGTCATTTGGCACCTTATTGCCTTTTACGTCAGCCATCTAAACCCCTATTCATAGGCAGGTAGAACAATGTGAAATTCCCCAGTGTATGTAAGGCAATCATATATGGCTAGCAGATATTCCTCGATACAAAACAGTTGTGCACAGATTGCTAAGAGGACCAGAGTAAACTGGAAGATTTTCAGAGGATGCAACAAGACTGCAATGTATTCTCTTCATGCATCATAGGAAAGCTTTGCGGTTTCCCATGCTGTGCAGAGAAAATACACTTCAGTAAGACAAGGAAGGAGAAGAGCCATAGCAAGGATACATAAGGTACAAGAGGAAGAGAGTCTGATAGTCCACTAAAGATGTAGGTAATAGGCTGCACTAATGCACTAAAATTGTATTATATAACAACATCATATATGTAGCTGTAGCTAGGAAAATTCTGCGAAAACCAGGGGCAGACAAATAGGCATGAAAATGAATGAAATGTATGAACGCATAAATTGTCCTACTGAATCTGGGCACTCAATCTTCAACATGGACAGATGAGGAAGTCCCATAATAGGAAACAATTCAACAGATCCTCTGGGGGGGATGTTTCTTCTTAACCCCATGAAAAGTACTCTAGAACAATGTTGTGAAAAAAAAAAAAGGTTTATAAACTTTAGAGATTTTTAAAGAGTGTAAACACAGATGTTGTTGACAGTTCTAAACATATTTAATCCTTCCTTAAAACAGTCTAAGGTGACAGCTACTGGAATTTACTATTGCCTTATATGTGCTGACAAACATAGCACATTTACTCCATGCATTAAGTTCTTGTTGAATGTCTTCATCTTCAAACATCTACAAAAAATCTTGGTACTTTGAAAAAGGCAGTAATTATGTCATTCATTAAAAGTCACAGGATGACATGCAGTGGCTGATGCAATGCCAGCATTTATTTTTAACCTCACGGTTCAAGATATGTGCCTTCCAATTGAGTAGAAAATAACGTTCTATTTCCCTGTCAAATCTAAATTCTTGTATTTCTTTTACTATAATTGTTTTAGTTCTTCTAACTGGAAAAATTATCAGATGTGAAGTTTATGAGGTAGCATTTTATTTCCTCTTTCACATTTCACTCAGCCTGAAAATAGACTGCAGTTTCACCTTTCAGAGGAAGGTTGCATTACTTTCACTTGTTCAGTCAATCAACATAATTTACAAAACAGAACCACTTTTCTACAATAGTGAGCTTCAGAGCACCTTCAATTCCCATTTCACTTCAAAAAATTGCTGACTGCACCCTGCCCACCCCACCCCACAAGCTACATTTTGGCTTCAGTGGCTTTCATAGTCAATAAAAGTGTTTTGAATTTCCAAACTGAAGGCAATTAGTTCTGTTCTGCAATATAGATAGACAGATTAACCAATTTAAATCCCTTTGTCACACTGATGCATATCACTGTGATCAGTCAGCAGAAACCATTCTTAAGGCAGCACAATAACCCATCTGAAAGAATCATCTGTAAAGGGAAGAAGTCAAGTGATATATTATCAGTATGGTCACTGAAGACTTTGCCAAAACACATTAGTAGTAATAAAAAATTACACTGAATAATGTATATTAGAGTATCAGGTTACGAGTAGACCAATAGCTCGGCAACAGATTTGAAAAGCCAACCTTTTTAATAGGTAAAAAATAAAAATGATGAAAGGGAAGATGTAAGGTATTCTTTGCATAGTATAATACCCTTGCTGCAGACATTTGCAGGAGCTGAATTTTGTAGCCAATCTTTTTTGAGTGGTGCAGCTGCATAGAAGCCGAGCCTGTAAGAGATAAATACAGAAGTGAGTTTAATAAGACAAACCCCCAGCAAAAATTCAACTGTAGCGAAGGAGAGATATCATCTGACCTCCTCCCAAGGAAAGGTCAGATATCAGATGAAAACAAACAAAGTTCTTTGTTTACCTACCCAGAAAAATTTAAGAAAGCAATCTAATTTCTTATGAAGTTACATTGTTGTTGTAGCATGACGGTCTGAGAAAATACCTGAAGCAAAGCTACTGCGGTTTTTACCTCTTCCCATTACTTTTCAGAGCCTCTGCAGCAACTGAGGTTAACACTAGAAACCTACCGTGAATCACACCACCTTCACAGCTCCTACATGTGTAGGAGATTTTAGTCTTTAGTCTTGTTTTCAAAGTACTGCACATATGCACTATGCTTATATAAAAAATTGGGGGTGGGGGTATAGTGGAAAGATCCAATTAGGACAGTAGAGCTGTTGTTATGAATCAGTTTTATACCAAACATGACTGTGATACAGAACACAAATACAGATTACATTTTTTGAAGAGAGTTTGCTTCTGGCCTTTAGGAAGGCTGTGCATCTGTCACATGGGAAGAAATTACAGGGTTCCCATGCAGTCCCTCCTAATGGCTAGGGATGCAGCAGTGGAAGACTATTTCTTCCTTCAAGTTAGCCTCATCTGAAATAAAGTCTGCAAAAAGCTCAATGTTTATTATCCTTTGAAGGTTTATGGACCACTGATCAAGGGACTCTTTACTATTCCTGATCTGTGCAGCAGAATGAGTGAAGATTTCATCTTCATATTTCATGAGTATTTGTTGGCAAGTCACAACGGTAAAAGATATTCCACTAGGGATGTCAAGGAATACCTCTCATTTTGTTTGGTGGGACTCAACCCAGCAAGCTAGAGCCAAACCTAATTATTTCTTGTTTTGTAGAAGTGAAGTCTACTTATGTGAGTGTTGTCATTTTTCTGAGAAATGCAGACTTGGTAAGTTATTCCTCCTCTTTACTACACACTGTCATCTTTTTCATGGTTAAATGCCATTTCTATTCACTTTTCTTGTGCTAAGACATTAAACCCAAAGAGTAACAAACTACATCACTCTACTCAGCAGGGGAAAGCCTCCCAAAATGATGGGGATACTTAACCATTCATACTTCATCTGAGAAATGAGTTGCTTTTGTGCTTGACTAGCCACAACTTTTAGTTTCTACTTTCTTAAATGTTGTGCCTGAGTAGGCAAAAATGCAGGAAATTTACCAAAGGGACTCTACTAATGATAAATTGTCCACATCCAGCAACAGAAAGGTTGGGATGGGATCTATCCTCCTCAACAGAGGTGATGGGGTAAGAGTAATCACTGATGTTTTTGCATTTCTACCTTTACAAGAATAATAAACGCTGATTCCATCACTGTGGAGGAATTTTGGCTACATGACTTCTCTACTAGTTCGTCAGGCATTTGATATTATGCAAAAATGTCGCAAGGAAGGGTCAATAGATGGGATTGGACTAAAATGCCAACATTTTAGTTAAAGACCTACATTAACCAGTGATATTAAGAATTTATATCAAACTCTGCTAGAGAAAAGTGCTTAATTAGAAAATGTAAAAGCATAAAAAGCCAATATGCTTGATCGCATCTATTGGTTCATTGAATATTTGCCACAGATCTACATTCCTCTTCTCTTGTTTACATGTTGTAGATTCGCATCTCAGCACTAGCAATGAGCACTGACTAATTAGAGCAGTCATTTCATTGTGTTATTCAAGGGATTCGTTGAGATACATGGTTTCCCAAGAAGCTATTCTTGGGAGCTGCCTGTCCTTTCTGATTTTGTTTGTGTATACACATCAGTGACTGATTAATGGTGATGGGTCCTAACAATGAGTAGGAGAAACAAAACTTTCTGGATGCCATAGGCAGAGCTGTCACAAGCAAGCAGGAGATCAGGACCAGATAACTCAGCTGTTTCCAAAATCACCCACACTGCACTTCTCTTACGATCCTCCTACAAGCTAATACAGTAGGCTGGACAAGTATCCTTGCCTGCATCGAAGTGCACTGCACTCTCAAATTCTCAAACTAACAATGGTTCTGGAGAATATCCACTCTGCTGTGCTTTCCTGATACTCAAGTACAGTATGTACACCATTCAATAGCAAACAAGGTGGGCAGTAGTATTGGTAAAGAGTTAAATAATACCGATGATAATCTGAGCAAATTGAAATGTCCACAAAGATGCACAATTATCTGGTTTCACTGTGAGAAACATGTCTGATTTTATATTCTTCATCTAAAAGTAAAAGCTCAGGAAAATGTGTGAAATTGTAGGTTTTTTCAGGATGTTGATTATTGATGAATGTTAAAACCATCACTAATTTTTTGAGGAAAATTTAACTGACTGTGGAGGCATAGCTTTATGCTTCACCCTTATGCATTTTCTACATCTATGCTGTAAAGTTTATTTTAAAAAATGCTTGTAAGTTTTTGCAAAATTGCTCAGCATTAGAAAAACACATCAGCCCAAAATTATGAATAAGAATGAAATCTGGGTATACATATATAGAAATGAGACTGATGTGAAAAACAGCTGAGTAGAGCTGTTCCTTATCTAAAACACTTTGTCTTCATTGAATCTAATTCTCTCCTATTTCTATTATGCATTGAGGTTTACAAGACCATAATCTGATGAGTATTTATTGTCTCTTTTGACTTCGTATCAACTCACACAATTGTTATCAATATTGTCATTGTAAATGGGAGGAAATCTTTAGTACCTATTTTTAAAAGACTAGACTTGAAAGAATTTGCCATGTTAATTATGAACCATGACAATTTCATACTCAGTATTTTGATCTATTTTAGCATCCAATCTTCATCAGCTTACACATGGAAAAAAAGTGACGAAGATCAGTCCTACATTCTTTGTGTACTCATGCTTCCTAATGTTTTCTGAGGAAATTTTCATACATAAAAAGGAAAAAGCAATTTTTTTACCAAAGTTAAGTTGACTTCAACTGAGTCATAGCAATTTCAAATGTTGGCTGTGTATTACTAACTCTTCATTTTCCTTGATATGCACAAAAACTCTCTGCTCTATTACAAGGTATTGCATTTAAATGTACTGCCTTACAATTATCTTGGGCCTAATTATACGAAGTCTGTTATTCGTAGTGAACCAATGGGACTCCAACACTGCCACTATTTCTCTATTCTTTTTCTTAAAAATGACTGCTGAATATTCTACTGAACATCTTTCCCTGTGTGTTTCTGTAAATGCCTGACAATTAAAGAACTACTTTAGACAGTTCCTTCCTGCATTACAGTAACTTCTCACAGAATTTTAGGAGAAATAAGGTCATTCCTCATAACTGCACAATGCACTTCATCTGATGTTGTTCATAGCGATGCACTTATGCTTATGCTTTGCATTCACTTTCCTTTATCGTGACCACTCCCTTCTCTTTTTAGCTTTGTGAGGAATTGTTACACAAAGCGTTCTGCCACTATTTTAACATATGTGTCTTTATATATAGAGTGAGAGAGAAGATCACAGAAAAATATCTTATTAAGCATTTCAGCCTTGTCCTTGGCATCTGTTATTTGCATTCTTTCCTTGGAAGGATAATATGTTCATCTAGCAGAGTATGATTGATTAACTGAGCAGAAGGGATTTTGCGTGTGTCAGTACTTGGAAATGCCATAGTCTGCATCTATTTTCCTGCCAGTCTCTTCTCTCTCATGGTTTAAGCCCAAAATGCCAATCTTTGTAGGGCCCTGCCATCCCTTCTCTAGTTTCATCATTATCATTCTGGAAAATTACTTTTATTTCATGCAAATAGGATTGGTCTTATAACCTGAGAGAAAAAGATGTACATACTATTTTGTAAAACATCTCTTTATGAGAGGTTTTAAAATATTTTCTTATGAAATTAGGACTCACTGAATACGTGAGATGAAGATGAGGCTGTTTTATTCATCAACAGAATCAACACAGCTCAAGTAGCATGAGTGAAAACTTATTCAACAAGGAATATCTATCAGTATCTGCCTAAAGAAGTGTTTTCTTCAAGTTTTCTGAAATTGTTTTATTCTGGCTCTGTGAGAAAATTACTTCTAGTTGTTACTCTGTTCTAGTGTCCTTGTACAATATCTTCAGAGTAACGAACTTGAAAACAAAGTACAAGTATAAATGGATTATGAGTGTGTCACTTCCCATATAATAAAATTTCACTATCTTTCCTATATGGATGTGTGTTTAATCCCAATTTAATTTCTTTCTTCATTGAATATACAGATATTACTATTTATTTCCCTTCTCCAATTTCAACTTAAATAATCTCCTGACATTAATACAGTTATGCCTGAATTAAAAACGAATAAAATTATTTATTTGTTATTGTATCCACACTGTTAAGAAAAAGTGTGAACCCACCTAATATTGGGAGTCAAACATGGTCTTTTCAATCAAAAAATTACCAAATCAGATGTGCCATTAGTAAATCCACTTTAAAATCCTTCTGGTCTTGCTAAGTAAATGAAGAAACTTAAATGTAAAAATTTCTAACTCCTGTATTTCTTAGTCATATCTGCAGGAAAGTTTTTATGATGGGTTGTATTGCCCTAGGGAAAATGATAGGAGCTGAGAAGAAAGTCTTATTTCTCTCATCTTAGGCTGTTAACTGTAACTGCTGCAGTGCTATAGGCACAGAATGCCAGAACTGCAAACTTTTCATATCACAATATTATAGATTTAACTTATTTTTACATACACAGCTTGAAAATAGAATTCTGCACCACAATTTTTCGGTAAATTGGGGTGGAATTCACCTCACCTAATTTAATCCAAGATAAATGTCCGATTAGCCGTTGAGGCTTCCACTAATGTCAGTGGAAAAAAAGGCTACAATGGATGATTCATCCCATTCATCTTGGTCATGTATCTTAAAAGGAGTGGGAGGAATTGCCTTCCAACATGCTTACCACTCTTTGCTGATCTGCTAGATCACTTGCACAGTTTGTCTTTTAGATCAGTGAAATTAGGTGAAATATGTTTCACTCACTCAACATGGCAGGAAGCCAAGTGAATATTTTCTGCTTATGTTTTGAAACCTCAGCCTTTCCTTTGGCCTCTGCACTTCAGATTTGTTGCGTTTGAATAATAGGCATGGATGAAAAATAAAGCCAATGAAACAAGTCATATAAAACTCTTTGCTTGAATTTCATGACATTGGGGATTTTTGTGTTGTCTACCCCAATATTTGCTTTAGCTTCCTGAATGCTCCTAGAAACCAAGCAGCAATGACATGTTTTATGTGGCTAGAACATTATTATTATGCCAAGGGATCATACTCCCAAAGTACCTACAGCAACCCACTAATAGGGAATTGAGCAGGATGGAGCTGGTCTTTCATAATTTGGACCCCTTTTTGCAATTACTTTTTTCAATGCTTTAAAAAACCGCAACTCTAAATATTGAGTCCTTTCTGTACCTGGTACAAAATATTTTCAGGCTGAATAAATCCTACTAGACCCAGAAAAGGAGGAGTGGAAAATTCCTTGATTTGCTTTCCCTTTCATTTCTTTCTGATCCCAAGTGGGGCTTTTGACGTGGTGACTCATTAAAAGGTGGATTCACCTCCCTATTAGTTTCAGTGGGAGGTGGTGGAGGGGAGATATATCCAACCATAGAGCGGAAATGATCTCATATTGTCATGGACCAACTGTAACTAAGCAACAGCTCACATTCCTCCTGTTAAATAGTTTTGCAGGTTGGTGTGCTATTGAGCCCTAAAGGAAAAAAAAAAGCATGCACACAGAGCTACTTACAAAAATGGCAAATAATTTCAAACAACAACAAAAAAAATTAACCTTCTAATGTCTTATTAGGATTTTACAAGCTATTTAAGGACTTTTTAAAATAGAAAACCAGTTAGATTGCTGTAAATCTTGAATAACAAGCTCAGCACAGAAGGATGTGTCTCTAGAACCGAGTTAAAAAACTCTCTTGTGTTAACAATTCATGTAACACTGAAAAAATAGCATTACCTAGTGTTCAAAGCATGGAAGTTTTATTCCTACTGTGCTAATCAGTTGCAGTTAGTCCATACTTCTTTTTCAGTTCTTTAAGGAGATCCAGCCATGATGAATAGGATGGGATGGAAAGTTCGCAACTCAATGAGCTTTTATCATGGAACATCTCAGTCATAAGCCAGGACACTTTGCACAGGGCATTTAGCAAGTGCTGAAAAGGAAACAGAGTAGGCAAAGTTTAAATCATTTACCACGCAGGCAATAGCACTGTTAACAGAGACTTGTGTGAGGCATCTGGATTGGTACCACATGCCATTTAATTAAAAACCTGAACAAAACTGTACAAACAGTACACAATAAATACCAAATGATTAATGAATAATGTGTTGTAAGAGTGAGGGGGATCCTTTTTATTTAGGAGAAAATCTCTTTCTAATGCTGTCCTCTAACAGTTAGTTCTTCATTCTATGTTACTTGTTATCAGTATCAGTGACTTCAATTACTGCACGAAAGCCCTTTTGGTAAAGAGTTGGAGATGACACATAGGTGGAGGCTGTAATAAGCAATGAAGATGATGGATTACTGAAGAAGCAACACAGTGAGATCAACAGCTAAATGCAATGCTTTATTTAATATAGGCAAATAAGATGTTTAATTTAAATTGTTTACCTGTAAAACCATTTGTTTTAAAGGATGAAAAACTGTTCTGGAAAGAGAGATCTTAGGTAATGATTTAAAAGTCCAAGGAACCAGCAATTGCATATGATCAATCAGGACAACATTTTTCACTGAAAGAGAAAATGAGCTCCATGTTAAGCATAAGGATTCACCTTAATGTGGATGCCACTAAGAAAAATGGTTGTACTCATTTCATTGACAGTGAAAATTAGATATGAGTTTGGAAGAGATCAACAGGGGTGAGATGCCAATGTCTTAAATCAAGAGACTCAAACCTGTCTGAGTCTGAGTTGTCAAGTACTAATATGCAAGTTGTAGCAGTGAATCTGCAGAATAATACAGCTAGTACAGGGCACCAAATGTCCACACTACAAATGTATGATAGTTTTATCTAATGCTACTTCTAGTCTGGTTCTGTTGTTTGCATGCTTGTAAGTGGAGCGTCCTGAAGCATAAAATCATAGAATCATAGAATTGTAGAATCATAGAATCATTTACATTGGAAGGGATTTTTAAGATCATTAAGCCCAACTGTTAAGCTAGCACTGCCAAGTTCACCACTAAACCATGTCCCTAAGCACCACATCTAGCATGTACTCATCCAAATTTGGGTTCATCTACAGTCCAGTCTGTGCAATTCAAGGTGTCATCAGGAGAAGCTAAGAGTCATAAGTGGGGATGACAGGAGATTTTATTCAAAGCAGCACTTCATCTCAATCAAAACATCTACAATGTACTTAGAGAAGCATGATGATTGTCTTTGTAAGTAGCTGTTTGTGGATGGATCATTTGAAAGCAAAAGTTTCTATTGTATAATTCACTAAGATGAATATCCAGTGCCTGGCAATTCAAACTAGATAGAGAAAAAAACGGATAGTTTTAAGGTAGAAACAACATGTCCATGTTACCTGTGAGTATAAATGACATACACACCGGTTTTTAACAACTTCTGCAGTGGATTCTCTACCACTTAAAATGTTTTAATCAGGGTTTTCTTTGAAGATATGAGCTTGGGTTTGTGACTGAAGACATTTCCACAACTGTACAGGTGCACAGAGGAACAATGACAAGTTAGGCAAGGGAGGGTGCCGGGAGGAGGGGGCCAGTCTTTTTTCAGTGGTGCCCAGTAATAGGACAAGAGGCAGTGGGTATAAACTTGAATATAGGAAGTTCCATCTCAACATGAGGAGAAACTTCTTTCCTTTGAGGGTGGCAGAGCACTGGCACAGGCTGCCCAGAGAGGTGGTGGAGTCTCCAACTCTGGAGCCATTCCCAACCCGCCTGGATGCCATCCTGTGCAGCCTGCTGTAGGTGGACTTGCTCTGGCAGGGCTATTGGACCAGATGATTTCTAGAGGTCCCTTCCAACCTTTAACAATTTGTGATTCTGTGTAATAACCAGTGCTTTCACAGGAGGGTGACCAGCGGAACCAGTGGACCCAGAAGACAAGGCTACTGGTGCCATCTGTGTTTGAAAGAGTGTTTCTTTATGTGTTGATCTGTGTATGCATATGTCTGTATATACACGTTGTATACATGTGTTTCTATGTGTGCTTTTGGGGAATACAATGTCACTTTCGCTGCTAGTTGGACGTGGGAGCATGAAGCCTCAAGTCTGTCAGATGCCAGATTCAGCAGTCCCTAACAGTATATGGCAGTTTAAAAACAAAACAAAACAAAACAAAACAAAACAAAACAAAACAAAACAAAACAAAACAATATGAAAAATTAGAAAATTGTAGAGTTGTGTTTAACCAATAATTTAAGGCTATACAATCAGAATGATCTTATTAATATCTTCCCTGCAGCTCAGGCTTGATACACAGACTTCAGTAAAACAATGCCAAGAACCTGCTGGTCAGAAATTAAATGGGAATTAAGACACATAGCGTAAAGCTTCCGAGGGAGCTCAGTGTGATGTGATCTGGTGATGTTTATACAAATAAATACTGTAGAAATCCTATTAGTTCCTTTCTTTCCTTCCTTCCTTCCCTCCTTCCTTCCTTCCTCTCCCTCTCTTGCCAATAACTAAATAATGAATGCATAAGAGTTTGTCTTGAGAAGGATAATTTCTTATTACCACAAACTTTCACCTTGTACTTCTCTTTTTTCCCCCTCTCATGTTCAGCATAAACACATTTTTTATAAGTAATTCACACTAGCTTGTATAATAAAACTAGGTGTGACTACAATTAATTTCTCAATAGGGGTTCGAAACATTTTTTGTTTATTTCTAAACTCCACATGAACATACTGTAACATTTTGTTAAAAATAAGTGAAAGGCGTGTTAACATTTTTCAAAAATCTAGTAAAATGAACAAGAATCTTATGTATTTGTCAAAGACAAGAAATAATTTTCAGGACTCAGAATGTTCAGCTTGGAAAATTAATCCACTACTGCATTTTTACAAATATAAAAAAAATAATAAAACCCCCCATATTTTTGTTGAAACTTCATTATTGAGGTTTATATCCTAAAATCCTAAAAATGTTTTGAGTGTTTTGTTTCAGGTAGGTTCAAAGAACATCTCTATTGAAAGTACTTCGATGAAATCATTCCAACATTCTGTCACATCAACTAGTCATATCCCATAATGCTCAGTGCATTTGCAGTCTTAATGTAGATATGAAATTGCAAGTTTGTCGTACTATTTTCATACTTCCTTTACAGTTTTATAGTTTAATTTTGGAATTTGAAAGTCTGAGAAAGCACCTGACTTTGTTTTTACATAAATCATCATGGAGAAAAAAATTAGGGAGTAACAGACAGGGGATAGTCTGAGCGAGTGAAAACAGAGAAATGCAATTAGAAAAATTGAAATTAAAACTTTATCCAGCATACAGCCTCCAATCTCCAAATTTCAATGAAGTACATTAGCATGACAAACTTCACAGTGAAGAAGATCTCTATACCCTGGCCCATTTAAACATGACAAATAATAGATCACTTAATCTGATTAGTGGTATTCATATCAGTTTGAAGGAATATTGGGAAACTCACAGAAATCTATCTGTCTTACCTCATTTTCCTCTGACTTCTGTAGTCCTTTATGTGGCTCATTTTCTATCCAAATAGAAAGCTGCGGTAGGTTGGAATTTTACTGAATGTAATGTGGAGTGATTGCTTGTCAGAGTTGTTGGTGGTGTGGTGGCACATCTCAGTTATTACCGCCATGAGGTTCGTTTTCACATACTTTTGAGTACTTGGAATTTTCCTCAAGAGAAAAAAAATGGACCATTATCGCAGCTTCTGTTATTGCATCTGGCACTACTACTACTGAAGCATTTCCATCAAGTTTCATACAAAAATAGCAGAAAAAAAGAAAGATGTTCCAATGGCTTTAGGTGACTTTTTTTTATTGATTAGGACAGAGAGTCTGAGCCTGCAGTCCAACACCTGCGCACAGCCCACTGAAGCAGCACACATCACCTCTTGTCCTGCCCCACCAACCTTCTTTCTGGATGCAATACAGAAATGGCTGTGAAATACAGTCCAGAGGAGATGCCTTAAGTACCTCGGCATCTCTTTTATGCTGTCTTCCTCTTTGGCGGCTTTTCCCTGCCACATCCTACAAAGACATGAGAAGAATGTATCAATCTAGCTATGGGAAGGAAATCCATCACTTCCGTGCACTAGATTTTCTCTACCTTAGTTGAATGCTGAACAGGCACAGTAAATCTACTTTTTGAGGACACTGGATGAACAAGGCTTGCACTGGCGTTCTGTCTTGTACATACATTAAGTCCACAGCATCTGTGAAAGTCATAGGCCTACGCTACAGTTCTCAAAACCCATCTTATCACATATGGACAGTGAATCCACCATTTAGTGGGGAAGATATGGAATATGAAGCTGTTTCATGAGACTAACACAAGGCACATGAAAGCAAAAACACTGCTGGCTAAAATAAGTAGAGTTCAAACTAATAGATATGTTATCAAAGCTTAGTATTTTAGGGGGAACCAGAAAATTCTCATTGTGATGGGCTGAATTCAGAATCCTTGTCATATATGAGACACCTAGTCAAGGTGGAAGGTTAATAAAAAAGAACTGCCTTCTGTATCAGTGATGTTCTGCTACAGGACTTTTTAGTCTTTTACTTTTTTAGTTGTTGGGTTCAGTGGGGTTTTTTTGGTTTTGTATATTTATTTGATTTTTTATTTTTTAATATTTTTTTTACCAATATATTCCAGCACACTCGAACGCATTCCATGTTATGACCAATGTTGAAGTCAGCCGTGAGGGAAAGTTTGTGGAATGTAAGAAAGAAACTTGATGATCCCTAGTGAGGTTTCCTCCTCAAAACCTATCCTGGGTTGTTACAGGGGGTGTTCACAATTTTTGCGCCTGGAGACTGTTTTGTTGATTTGTTCACCGTCTGTTGAATTCAGTTCTGCATTTGGTTTTGCTGAAAGGTTTGCCAGGTAGCAAGGAGACACCTTGTTCTGGCTGTCTCAGTAGGCCATGCAGAAACCTGCAGAGGGAGGTGGAGATTGCATCTTCCAGAAGAAAAACCTGGGGAAAGAGAAGGCATGGGAGTTCCTGCAGTGTAGAGAGACAATCAGAGCAAACAGGGAATCTGGAGCACTAGAAGATTCTGGGAGATGCTTGAGATGAACCGATATGATAACCAGATAAAACTCTGTGGAAAGAATAATATTTTACTCGAATCCAGAAACAAACAGGCAAACTTTGTGTTCACTTAGATTGAGCAAGACTCGAGAGAGGAAGGCACCTTAGGGGATAAAGCTGGCAGGGAAGCATGAGGTGCTTTTTAAGACCAGATGTATTCTCTCACCCAGAAAGATCTGAGTTTTTTCTACTTGAAAATTACCTTATTTTAATGAAAATTAGTTTTGCTGTCAGAAATTGTTTTTATCACTTTCACTCTTTTCTCTTTAATGAACAGATGCACAAAGACCTCTCTCAACTCTCTAGGGTGTTATCACAACCATGGGAAGAGAAGACAAGTCTAGCATAATGGGACAGCTTCGTCTCGAATTTAGCACAGTTCCACCAGGACCAGAGGTATGCACTTGACTTTCTGTAAACCATTGCCCATTTAGGTTTCCCAAGAGGCATAGTCTTACAGACTTTACCCTGCCAGTGGAAAGGAAATATGAGCAGAAGTTAAATTACCTGAGGAGAAATGAAACCTAGGCTAATGTTAACACATGCTTTGGCTCAAGAAATTTGGCACACTTAAAAAGAACCCATTTTTTTTTATTTTAAAAAAAGAAAGATACCGAAGTTTTGTGACGCAAATGGCATGTAGGAAATAAATACATATAACTACAGAACAAACTCTTGAGATCCCTTATCGGACATACAAAACTCAAATGGATTCAAACTGGACCTTTTTCTGCACTCAAAGTGCCAAGTTTCAACACAGTGGCAGAAGGCCCCCCGATAAGTAACTCAATTATATCAGGATTATCACAAGCCAGTCTTAATAAAACTAAAAAATGAACTCAGGCCATTATCAATCTGACAAGAAATGTCACTGAAGATCTTCCCAATTATATTTTAATTAATATGCCAAGGAGTAAAGCTAGACAGAAAAAAAAAATGTGATCAATTTTGCAGAGAAATGATTGCAGCTGTTCCCATACAATCCTTTGAGTTTCTGAGAGAAGTAGAACAGACTGAAATGGTGGTGATTTGATCTGTAATTGATGGTAGACTCCTATTTACCAAGCAATGCATTCTTCATGAGCTGGCAGGCAGGTTGGATTCCATGGTGGTTAAAAAAACATGTTGAAATGGGCTTGAAGTAGAATCATTTCTTCAGGGTGCTGAGGAAGCTATGTGAGAAATCCGGGATGTCGCAGAGCAATGGAGCCACAGTGTTGATGGGTCTCTTTTTTCCAGGAAAAGTTAACAGGGGCTATCTCCTGCTTATTTGCAGGGAGTGTATTCTTCAGGCTGTGTGCCATAGAGATGTCCTTCCTTCTCCCTCTTCCAGACCACAGGTGAACCTGGCCATAACATCACAAAACTTAAACAGGCTTTTTGTATGGATGGAAATTTAAAGTGGTGATAAGATTAGAAACAAAAAGTGTGCTAATGGTGTACACTAGTACTGGTGTACTGGTGGATGAAGTTGCTCCATCTGTAACATGGAGCAAGTGTCCAGTTAGACATTACCCAAAAAATTAAAGGAAAAGAAGTACAAATCTCAATGAAGTCAATGGGATTACTTGTCCCTAAGTTCTGTGGCTGCTTAAAAATATCTCTGTGAACTTTCATGACCTAAATTTCTGAATTTATGTATGCAAGCTAAAGGAGGGAAGTCTGGGGAAGTGGGGTTTTGTTTTTTGAAACCAGGTATGATTTTGCAGCTTCAAGCACCTGACTATAAATTTTATCACTTAATTTAAATGGGCAGAGAAAGACCGTATCTTCTTTGCTCTAACTGTCAGACCAAGTGAAGCTTACTTGGAAGTAAACGCTTTATTTACATATTTAGCTCAAAAGAGTGTTTAGGATTTATTTGACAGTTGCTTCTGACAGGTTAAGTAAAGAAGGATAAAATAAGCGGGGCAAACGTCTTTTAAAGTGTGATTTGGATAAGATATGGGCCTACCAGTATTACAACCTTAGTAGAGGATGGCATATTTTATCTGTATGTTGTTGTCCTTTGGGGACTTGAAAGGAGACTAAAGGAGGACCATAAAAAAGTGCTATGCCAGCACAACTATGCTGAATTAATAAAACCAGCAGCTATGTAACCTCTCTCTGTAATTAATCCTTTTATAAAATAAGGTAATGTTCCCAGATAAGTGTGCTTGAGAATGATACCAGAACTCCTCACAGAGGTGATAGCTACTTCTTGAAATACAATTGCATTTTGGGGTATCCCACAGACTGCTGTCAAGATCAAAATGCCCTCAAATCAGGTGCTTAGAAAAGCCTACATTCCCCAGAGAGACTCAGGATTAAGACAGCTAAATCCAGGAAGGTGGGAGAAATCTGTCTAATTCATCACCTTTACTTGGTGCATTTATTTTTGATTCATTCATTATTGGTAGTGAGATGCAAGATATGAGAAGCCTAGTGAGAAAGGTTCATAAAGGGAAAGGCAAACTGAAAAGAGTAGAACAGCATCAGTGCCTGGAAAACAGAGATATCTAGGTGAAAAAACATGAAACATGCCAACCTTGTCTCCACCTAGAATCAAAAGGGAGAGCAGGGCACACCTAACCAATGACTTATCCACTGCTTTAGATATCTACAGACTACATTGCCCTAGGCACATCACTTTAAGGCACCCAAAGAATTGTAGCCACATGTGTTGTGGATGGGTTACAGTACAGGAAGGCTAGGCGAATATTTTGGAATATATCATTCCTGTTGTACTTGCTGGTAGTTGTGACTTGGAGCATTTAATTTCTTGATTCTTAAAGTCTCATCTGTGGCTACATCTTGTTTTCAGTAGTAAACTGATAAGTTTTTATCTTGTCTGAACACTATCTCAGTGCAGTCAGTTTGACATGTTAAAAATATTAGGGAAAATTCGTATTTCTTTTTACAGTTATACCATATTGCCTATTCATGAGTAATCCCCCCCATACTTGTCTCTCACTTTGACCGCTTCTTTTGAGTCAGTTCTTTTCTTTTTTGCTATAACTCTACTTTCATTAAGGAATTTGTAAAATGACTCAGTAAGGAGTTGGGCAATGGTGGGATGATAGTTTGTCCACATGTGAGTGGCTTTAACTCTGCCACAGGAACTCTGTGTAGCTGACTTTGTTGTCTCCATTCTTTCCTTTGCATCTGCCGATCAGCATTTCTGCTGTTAGTATGTATATCACCTCACTGCAGAACTGAACTGTTATCATTTTGAGTGTTTTCAAAATATTAGTGATATGTCTTCGCCTGTTGTCCAATTTCATAAATGCAGTTTAATCGACTTCCCACACTTTGTAATGACTGTCACATTGAAAAAGCAGGCTAGGGGTCCATCAGTAGAATATCAATTAAGAACAGAATGGTAGCAGATTGCCAGGTACTACAGAAATCCCATCTTGTATCAACTAAGTATATAGTTTGAAAAAACCTGTTGGACAGTTTTGTAGCTGTTGTTAGTTACATAGGCAGGTATAGCATACTGACTTGATTTCTTTTCATGTGGGAAGAAATTGTAAGGTTTTCATATTGATGTAAACCCCATTATAATCCTTTTGATGGTTGGCTGCTCTCAATTTTTAGAATGAGCTAAGATGAAACTTTTAGTTACAATGATGTCTTGGTCTGGAATAATACTTCGAAATACAATATGAAATGGTAAGAAGTTATATATTTTCTAGCATAAGCAACAATATTAATATTAGCCTAAAATAATAACTCAGTTTGAAAAATATTGACAGGTTTCCCTGCCTTTCATAGTCTGCTACACACTAGAGGTTTGTTCCACTTCATTTTAAAATGTTTTGAGGTTACTACAATTGAAACCACCTCTTAATGAACAAAATAATTATGGCTACAGAGATCGTATTAGTAAATATTAGTAAACACAAACTTTCCTTCAGGAAAAACACCAAGGTACCAGCAAAAATGCCATGATAGCTACCAGCTTTATTAATATTTCTGAGAGATTTAAAGTGAAGATTTTACAAATCATTTGCTCACATTATGTTTTCTGGGATGAAGCCAAGAAGGTTTATACCACCTTTGGGAAAACAATCTTAAGGAACTCGTGCTCACTCGTGTGTTACAAAAGTAAAGGATGTAAAATATATCACAAAATTCAAGCTTTGGCCATGTCCTCTTCACAGAATTATTTTCTACTTGTATACCTGTATGCATTCAGCAGATATGGCAAGAAATTAATAAACAAACTGGTCATTTGAGGGGTCATATATGAGATGTATCATCATATACTAGAAAGGCTTGCTCTGTCATATTTTATTTTCTGTGGTTAAATGATGCTAATTTCTAAGGTTGCTAGTATTTCAAAAGAACAACATTCTCTCATAGGAAAACAGAATCAACAAATTGTAAAATAATTGCTAAAGCCACCATATGTCACATCCTTTTCTGTTTCTCCTTCATATTTTTCCCATCTGAAAGATTCATCTTCTGAAGCACAACCTCATCTTCTGACCTTTAGGAAATTAAATAAAAATGAGGATTTTCCCTCCTCCCCACTTGGATGATGAAAAATGTGCCTATGATGTGAAGTAAAATAGATTAAAATCCTCCTTAATAAGTTATCAAAACCTCAAGAATGCTTCTGACAAAATCTCCTAAATGCCTTTTCCATCACTTGGGAATATGTGCAATTAAGAAATACTAAAAAAAAAAATTAAAATAGATATCTTAATGGATTACAAGCCCAATTCATAATTAACATACACATCAACCTTTTTGTCTTCACCACGGGCAGTTATTTCTGATATAATTTGATGAAACAGAAATTTTGGTAATAGCACAAAAATGAATCAAACTCCATTTTAAAAATAGTTTTAGCTGGCTCCTGTGATCTGTCTCCTCTCAGAGCCATGACCAATGCTGCAGTTCCTTCCACACTGGTTCTCCAGATTGCATCTGCCGTCTATCAGTAAACCATTTACAGCCTTCACAACGTGTTCATGTCTCATGTCCTTACTTTACATGCTAAGACTGATGAACACCATACTCATTAATGGGCTTGATTATATCCTTATATGGATTCCCATTAAGTAGGAGCTGGATAATTTCCAATCCTATTTTTCAAAGACATTAGCACAGGCATTTTTGTCATTGTAACTTTTTGGCCAATATCCGCGTGGGCTGCTTGTGGTGACAGAGATAGAAGAATACACCTAATTAACAAGAGAGACCTTCGAGCTCCTCAAGGAAAATCTAATGGGGGGAAAAAAAAGGAAGAAAATATCAGTGGAAAATGCCCATAATATGCTAAAAATATGGGTCTACTGCTTGATTGACAGGAGGATGACCAGATTTCAAAATAGACCAGATCATGCCCCAGTCTATCGCTCAAGATCCTCCAGCAATCAGGAATTATCCCTTATGAGACAGGAATATGCTGCTGTATGCAGGGATGAAATCTCTCTTTTTTTCTTCTGTTGAATGATACCTAAAGCCTACAGCCAAGATTTCTACCAGCACTAAATGATGTGAGTTTGTGCTTTGAAACCTACAGGATTTGGAAACAGTATGTATTGTGTGGATTCACTATCACTTGACTTCCTTTCACTCCTAAAGAGCTGCAATCTGCAGAGAGGGGATTACTTACAGACTTAGCTATAAGACATAACTCTTCATCTACACAGAGGGCTCCCTAAAAAGGATATAAAGAAAACAAAACAAAATCGTGCTGCTGCTTAGGGAACTATTTAATATACCATGTGTGAAAATTGCTCTTCTCAAAACGAAGAAATACAAGAAGCAGAGAGACTGCAGTATCACAGAAAAGTCAGCTTGTGCCTAGTGAAAGGCAGCTTGAACATATGCTGGTATTCAGAGTGGGCTGGATACAGTTCATTCACATCCACCCTAAAATCCTCATGCAGCATATTGCTGAGGAAGTAGTAGAAGAAGAGCAGGCAGCAGCAACATTCATGTGCCTGTGCAGGGAGCTGTGATAGGAAGCTGGGAACTGAGAGGTGGTGATGACAGTGGTTGTGTCACCGTCGTGTGCTTTTGAGTAGATGAGTCTACTGGTGGGTCATTGTCCTTCACTGCTGCCACCTCTCCTTTCTACAGAGAATGAATGTTATTACTGTGATTGCCAGTTACTACGCCATAACCTTAAGGAGGACACGGAAAGAGGAGGTCATACTGATGACATTTGCTCTGCGTGGCCTTAGAAGATAAGGAGCGCTTACCTTAGGAACATGACGACACTAACCTTAGCCTAAGAAAAGGTCATGTAAATCTCTTAAACACAGAAATGAGAAGGCAGAAATTTTATGCCAGCAGCTTTGTAACAAATGCTGTTAGCTATATTTTGTGCAAGTGTGTTTCATAAACAGGAAAAGACTGGCTCCGGGAAAAGACTCTTGGAAGATTTTTATTCTTTTTGCCCTCAAACAAGGTTCATGGTTTTACAGACAACGTGCTGAACTGTTGATTGCACTCCCCAGACTCCTGTATACAAGCTCCTTAATGTACACTCATATAATTTATATATGAAATCACAGGGGGAAACATTACAACATGAGGAAATAGAACTTAACCCATATACTTTTGAATATTGCCACTCTCTCCCCTTCGTTTAACTCTAGATCCAGAATCTCACAAAAACCCAAATATTTTTCAAAACAAATGGTCTGACATCCAGCCTACAAAAAGTGGAAGAAGAATTAATGCAGCTATTTTGGACTGTGGCATGGCGCTATTTTGAGGCATATATTTAGCAGAAATAATTTGACATTTTTCTAGGTTGCAGGGCATCTGAAGACGGCTTTTCTTGCCTAATTATCTACAGCTGTCCCTGAGGAAATTTCAGACCTTATATTCAGGTGAGAGCCTCCCACTATAACCCATGTGTTTGTCACATCCAGCTTTCAGGAATATGCCAAGGCTGTGATGCCCAGGAGGACACTTGAAAGTACAGCCACTTCCACATGGTGAAAAAAAATCTGTCACCCAACAAGGGACAGCATCCACAGATCATATTAACTGCAAGTGCCTTCAGTGTGGCTAGGGTATTTGTTTTGGATACACTCCTGTTATTTTCTTTCCATGAACAAGGGTGGCAAAGAGCACCCATGTTTGCCTTTGCCTTTTCTTTTTGCCTCTTCCAAGACGTTGGGGTTGTGCACGGCATGGTCTGTTTGAAGTGGCAAAAGTAGGCCAGCCCTTCTGCTTTGATGAGCTGGGAGGAATTGCTCTGGCACAAGGCTCGTGCACCAGAGAACCTGCCACCAGCCCCTTAAAATGATTCTCTCTCCCAAAACGTAGTGAACATCATCCAGATGCTTTCATTTAACTTTTTCATTGCTTTTTTATTACTAACAATTACTGTAGATGCTTTTATATCTGATGCAGGTTGTTTGGCTTGGCTCTCTGTTTCACCCCCACACCCCTTTTTGTATGAATAGTTCAGCTGCCAAGAGAGAGATACGTTAAGCAGAATCCTTTTAATAGAAAAAAATGGATTTGAGTTTTTGAATTGTGTTGCTTTAGCAGCTCTGATAAGGAGAAAACACCCGCAGTGTGGTGATAATGTGGGCAAAGCTTCACCGTCTGCTATTTCTCACTCCTTTGCTGCATTTAAATTATGTAAGAGTCTGCTTCCACCTCAGCCCACTGCACCCCGCTTAGCAGCCTGCATGACTCTGCAGTTAATTCTTGCAGCTACTGTAATTCCCTCTTGAAATTATTTGGCAGGTAACCCTGCAGAAAAGGGCATATCTGGAAATTGCCTTTTCTGCAGTTTCACAATGTCTGCGATTATCCGATTTAAGCTGGAGGATCACACTCAGAGGAATGGAATTTCCATACCGAATAGCTCCTGTCTCTGCTTCCATTTCCAGTGGGGTCCTCGAAAAGCAGCAAGTTTTGGATACAAAATTCTGAAAAGAGCTCACTAAGGAATAATTAAACTAAAATCAACATGAGTGCTGAGTGAAAACTGGACATTAACATTCACATTAAATCTCTCAAGGTAAAGATTAGACTAAAGACCATTTGTTCCTGGGAGATTCCTCATACAGTTTGTTTTCTTCAGGAAGAGACTTGATTTTTTTGGTTCAAATTTCCTGGCCAGAAGTAATGACAGAACAAGCTTTATCAAAACAGTGTTTGTAAGAGATTCTGCGCACAGAAGCCTGTGCCACTTTCCACTTTTGGAAGGCAAAGAAACAGTCCAAAATTGCTATGAATGCAATCAAGCAACACTAAGTTTCCTAAAGTTCAAATAAGAAAGGACTGCCATTTTGGAATACATGAATTGCATATCATCCTTTTTTGGGAATTGCCACAAGTTATTAATAAATGTTTTGACGTTCCCAGTTAGATACCCAACATGCTTAATTTTCAGAAAGAATGTTTGGATTTTGAAGTCTTTTTGCAGTGCGGAAGACAATAAGGTGAGTGTTCTTATGCTACTCTAAACTGGTTTGTCCTTTCCTAATAGAGTGCTGGGTTGTTATTGAAAGTTTTCCAGAGTGTGTTACATTGGCATTTAATGTCCTGGTAGTTGAGACAACTTCATAACAGCAGATTGTTTTTTTGTTGACTTGGTGGTTGGTTTTTTGCAAATATTGTCCTGTCTTGCAGAAATTCATCAAAAGACTTGTATTGCTTCAGGTCATAAGGGTTAATTGTTATCCTGTTCCACGAAAGTGCCCAGCTCATAGTTCAAGACTAAAGCTAGTTGTGACAATTTCTCTTTGATTTGAAATCACGATCAAGAAAAAAAGATCCTAAACCAACATCCAGCTTCTTTATTTTTTAACCCTGATCTCGCATGAGATTCCATGTTCAGGAAGAAGGAAAGGAACCATTTCTTGCTGTGTACATCTTGCAATCCGTTAGGTACCTTCAGTTCCCATAGAAACTAAATGGGATCAAAGGACACCCAGCACCTTGCTAGCGCAGACTGTTGGCTGACAACCAGCCTAGATGTTTATTTGCAGATGTGCTACACCACTAACTGCTTTCATAAGAGCTGTAAGTTTTCCATTAGACAGACAAGACTGAGGACTTTTCAAGGACACAGTGATCTAAAGCTTTTTGAAACCTATAGACTAAAATAGCCTCTTGGATACATGTTCAGCTCATACCACAAATAATAAAGGAACAGTGCAGTCAGTGTGAATACCTTTGCTGCACCTATTAAAAGAAACTCTTTCTTATTGTAGAGGCTTTTTTTGCAGCAGTGTTTTACATACCAGCCACGGAGAATGCTGCATCAATCTGCAGAGCTATCAGAATCACAGGGAATGTTTTAGCACTATAAAGCCAGCAGCAATAGTAGCGGGATGCAGACCTCATTTAATCCTCTTTAGCATTGTTTCCTGTGCCATACTATTACAGGATAAAAATACTTAGTTTAAAATCAAGCAGAAGAAAAAACCCTCTAATTCCCCCTGTGTACCTTGTAAGTATAGTACGAATTTTTCTAGCGCTTCTCCCATACAAGGCAGGAGCACAGAGAGGGCAAACGTGGCACAGAGAGTCCAGATAACCCTTGTGTATTTATGCATGCAGATGTACCTATTCTTGCTGAAATACATGTTCTTTATTTGCTGTGATGTATGTTGTCCAATCCATATTCATGCCCTCTTGTGTCACTTTGAACTATGATTTTCAGGGGTAACTCCCAGCCGTTCCAGTAGAATGGTGGACACTTTATAGCATTTTAGGTGAGATTTGTCTGATCATATCTGTACAGCTACAGTACAGAGGCCTAGAGCTGACTAAGTCACCATCTCAATGGAGATAAATAAGCACCAGAATGGAAATTCATTCTGCTGTGAAGCTGCTATTAAAATCAGTGAGGAAAAATGTACAATAGAAAAAAAAACCCAAACACAAAACCAAACCCACCACTACCACCATTATTTCCTCTCATTGAATATAAAAAGTATCTGAGTGGTTAACTAAGCTATAGATGAGTACCTTATGGCTTTCTAAGACTACATGAATCCCGCTTCACAGCTGTCTGAGACGGAGTATCAAAATCCAGCTGCCACTTTATAACATACACGCCTTTGCATGTTATCAGAGTGAGACGTTGTGGTGACCTGTGGGTGTATTCCTCAGCAGAAGCTACTGCCTTGTGGAAAAGCCATGGGTTTCCCCCGGGGGGGCAGCTCCTACATCCAGTGGGTGCAGCCGAGCAGGCGGGCTCAGCAGCTGCCGGCGGCGTGCAGTAAGGTGCTTGCTGCTGCAACGGGCAATCCGCCCTGCAGCAGAAGATGGGAGCTGGTCCTTCCTAGGGAATACTGGCTCCCTGTAATCCTGCACGTCGTGACAGGACCCAAACGTCACTCATTTCTGTAGGCAGGAGGAAGCTACTCTTTTGCATGGGGCAGCTTGTTTCTTTGCTAGGCAGGAGGGCCCA
Organism: Chionis minor; assembly: GCA_013398295.1. NCBI lineage: Eukaryota > Metazoa > Chordata > Aves > Charadriiformes > Chionidae > Chionis > Chionis minor. The sequence continues at coordinate 41,727 of VZSF01010867.1, read as the reverse complement.
GTTCTCACACGCTTCTTGCTTTATTTCTCCCACTTTGAGTACTGTTTGTTTGCCTTGGCACTGTGGGTACAATCTTATATTGCTAGCAAGAGCACTCTGATTTTACTAATATTACATCCATGGAAAAATTTAGGTTGAGAGGGACCTCCAGAGGTCACCGAGTCTAACCCACTGCCCAAAGCAGAACTAACCAGAACAGTTTTCTCAGGGCTGTGTCTCATTGAGTCTTGAGGACCTCCCAGGGTGGTTCCCTTCACACTCTTTCTTGGCAACGTGTCCCACAGTTTGATCTTGTTCGTGGTGAAAAATATTTTTCTTTCTGTCTAACCAGAAAAGAATCTGTCTCTGCCTTTGTGTCCTCCCAGCAGGTAGTAGCAGAGAGCACTAAGGTGTCCCCTGAGCCTTCTGTTCTCCAGGATGAACTGACCCAGCTCTTTCAGCCTCTCCCTGTACGCCATGTGCTCCTTCCAGCTCGCTGCTCAGCATGGTGACCTCTGCTGGACTCACTGCAGAATATCAATATCTGTCTTGCACTGCAGAGCCCAAACCTAAACGGAGCACCCCGGATCTGGTCTCAGTGCTGCTAAAGAGATGTGCACACCAGTGAATACACATTCATGCCTCCACCCATGCTTTCACTCACCCAGCTCTCACAGAGCTGAGAGGTCTTCCCCTTCATTCTTTTTATCTTACCCTGTTTCCTCTTCAGCATCTCTAAATTGTTAGTTCCCTGATGCATGTAGCATGTAGCACCCCACTCCTAATAAAATAAATAAATAACAGAAGTGGAATAGCTGTATTGTAGCTTCAACACTTTATGAAATTTTTCCCTCATGTCTGGTTTCATGAATAAAATTAAATTTTAATTAAAAAAAGGTTTCTATATTTTACTTTGTTCTAAAATTGAGGACAGGATTGAGCTTCTTAAAGGAAACAAATTAAGCAAACTGTCTTTGTAATCAGTGTAGTCCTCACTCTCTGACACAGTTTCTTACAACATCTCATTCATCCTTCTTGACTAGCATCTTAGGCATCAAGTGAGGACACACTTTATAAATATGCATTTTCTTAAAAAAAAAAAGGTTAGAAACCAATACCTGAGTCTCTTCGTTTCTTTCTCAATAAAAACACAAAGCAGCCCAATTCAAGAAAAAGTAGCACTTCCAGTAATCACTTCTACCTGTAAATAAATCCACTGAATGTGGTTTTCACCCCTTTAGGATGCAGTTTCCATGGAGCATACGGCAGCTTGTTGAGCTTTTTATTGTGCAAGACTGTAGCCGTAATTTTGCAGGCAAGTGTCCCTGCTTCCGTCCTCCCTGGTAAGGCACTCACTGGTGGGTGACTGCAGCATGTTGTGCACTGCGGCAGGTGAGTCTACAGTGAATTAAACAGGGCCAAGGAGCGTTTCAGCCCTGTCCTCCATGCTGTTGGCGGAGACCAACAAGAACTGCCCCTGACAGCTCGGCAGCCGACAAGACCAAAGGACAACTCACAGGAAGCACCTTGGCTGCAGTTACCTTCTTTTAGAGACTACGAGGGCTTAGTAGCATAAGCATGGTGACATTTGCCATTTGGTCCTAGGACCAAAAGGTGGCCTCTGTTGTCACTTAATGTAAGAGTACAGAAGCAGCAGCAAGCCCTCAAAGAGAAGGAGGTGCATCATAATCCAAGCAGGAAAGACAAGAATAAATTTTCTAGGACTTTTCCAGGACTCTTCCCTGCCTCAAAATAGCCAACCAGCCAACCAACCAACCAACTAACCAACAACCAAATTAGGTTCACATAAACTGTGAAATTGTGATGAAATCGTTTTATTTATAGGGCAGCCTCCTCTGAATGTGTTCCTACAGATTCCCAACTCAGCCTTTGTATTTGTCCTCACCTCCCTAGTGAGAAAAATCCCTCAACTCTGCTGTTTCACCTGCTGGTAGTGTTTGACTTTCTCCTAAATGAAAGAGATTCCAAGACTATTTCAACAGTGCCCCAACTCCCCTTTCTTTTTCATTTCAGATGATTTCACATATGGGTCAAAGGGTCTTATCCGAGTTCATTATTCACAATTGAGAGCAGAATTCACCTGAATTATGATTTTAGAGTAATTATTATTATAATTAATGGGTCACGTTTCATCATAATCAGTTATTTAAATGTTTTTCAGTTTTTCTACTGCCTTTTTTGTATTTTTACCAGTTACTGTCATCATACTGAATTTTTACCTGTTATATTTCTCATGCTCTCACTTCAAAAGAAGTGAGATATTATTCCAAAGAATTTGATCTATTTTCCACTACAGATCCGGTTTTCAGGATTGTGTTCATCTATATGTTATTGTCTACCTTTATCTGTATCTGTATTTATACTGTTTATCTTTGACTATCTATATAATCTGTCAATATTCCTTAACTGTTATCTTTATAAGTAAAGTTTTGTGAAAATATAACATATAAAAGAATAGGCTGTTTTCTGTCATGATCCTCATCTATGGCCCAAGATACATGTTCATTATGTAACTGAACGTGCCTACATGCGTCCGCAGTACAGAAACAGACATACAGAAAAACACTGGCCTTAATAAACAAGCTAAAAGATTTGCTGGTCATCATACATGCACAATAGCCCTATACCCCAGCAGATACCCCAGTTTTAGGGTGTTACCTGCTATTATCTGGTGATAATCTCTGAGGAGGGTTTTCAAACAGGACTTGTACCTGCCATTTAAAATATTCTTATTTTTCTATTTATTTCTCCAACTATTATTTTTGTTCAAAGAAAGCTACAGCTTATGGTTAAAAAATGGTTTCAGAAACATTGATTCATAGTCCAAAATAAAATATATGTTAGGTGATAAGGAGAAAATGTATTTATCAAAAGCAAAATGCAGCGATTGTTATCTAGTAACACAGTCTGTTCTGAAGATTTTCACATATATGAGCTATATAAAGGAATGTATATGAGATACATTTCCTTCCAGAAAAAGAAAAACACAATTCCTATTGCTGAGAGGGGAAAGCAACTGTAAAATTCAATTGGAGGTCATTCACATAGGAATTGGTAGACTGGTTCAACCAAGTGATTTAATAACCAGGCGGGAGACAAAATCCATTACAAGAATGAGAGGAAAGAAAGGTCAGAGTACGTACTTATAGAATAACCTGTCTGAAGGCAAGTTTCCTTTTAATCAGTATGGATTAAGTCTCCAAATCACAAAGGTTTTGATTCCTTTGCAGTATGGACCATTCTATTTTAATTGGACATGTGGTCACTACCAGTGTAAATGCAATAAGCATTCTGTTAGGCTTCTACCCTCAGTGATACTCAGCAGCAACACTTGTATCGTTACTCCCATGGCTTCTTCTCACCAGTTTTGTAAGTGTTTTTTCCTGCTTCTCACACTCTGAGAAAGGACAAAAAGGTATGTTGAGTTCATTTTCTTTATTGCAGCATTGCCTAGCATTGCCTTATTATCATGTCTGTTCTCACTACTTGCAAAGGGAGGACTCCAGAAATTATCACTGACCACCTCTGAACTTGTTCTTAAAACTTTAGTTTTGTCAGGAAATGAATTCTCTTTATGTGGACGTGAACCTTTTCACATTTTTCTTGACAAACAGCTATATTTACTTTCAGGTCTTCTGTGCCGTGAGATAATTCACAGGTACTGGAGAATGGTCATAGAATATCCATTTTCAAATGTGAAAATATAAAATTTGACAGTTTCATAGGTACCAATATGACCTCCACAGCTACTTTGCAGAGAAGTTGACCTGCATGTAAAGCCAGTTTTAAAAACAAAAACTGCTAGTGAGATACATAGCCAAGAATTTAGCCTCTGGAATGGGCAGCTGCCAGATTTAACTCCTTGCTTCAACTGCTGTCAGAGACAGAACAGGAAGAAAAAAGAACACTAAGGCACAGCCTTCCAAAGTAATGACAGACAGCAGCAACGCAAATGGAGAAAAATACGTCTGAGCTCTGGGTAAAAAACAAGAATTACCAGTGTTTTACCCTACACAACAGACTGCCAAATGAAAGAGTGCAAATGTTAATGGAATATGGGATGAAGCATTTAATAAAGATGTCAATCCTTTTTAAAAATGAAATCACAACCCCATGATTATTTACATATCCTCCTCCATTTCTTTATTGTTTGTTGTTTTCTGTTTACAGTGTCAGTACTATTTTATTTCACCAAAACATACAATTTACCTAAAATATATTATGCTCATCACAGGACAGACAGATGCAAACATTAAGTGACAGCACAAACACATGATGGGACTGTTATTTCCTTTTTTTTGGCTTCATTTCTTCTGTATTTGCCATTCAGTTTATGCACAATAGGAATACTTTTAACATCTTTAAGACTATATTGTTTTTATGAGAGATCAATCAAAATATTCTGCACAAGGGGCCTCCATTGAAGATCCGTATTGTGTTGGAGGCATCTACTTGACATCTGCATCCCACAGGTGCTATTCTGAGGGTTTTCTGAACCAACCGGTATTTATCGTTAGTGCACATCTACCCAAGCCCCATCAATTCTGCAAAAGTGCACTTTATGGTGACTGCTTCAGGAACATACCCTGCTTACATGAAGGCAATTCAGTCTAATAGAATAAATGAATTTCGCAGATAGGAAGACAGAATCTAGCCTCAAAGAGCAAAGTTTACTCTTTGTTACAGGGATAACAGCTGACAAAGCAAGAAAACCTTACTGCTTCTACAGTTCAGAAAAGGTGATAAATTTGTGAAAGGGAAGATAAAAAGTGAAAACTAATTTCTGTATTTCTTAAGCAGAACAGTAGTAGCATATGTATAAGTGATAAAGAATGCAACTTAAGATTTACAGCCAGGTATGGAAGTATCTTTCTTCTTAGAAGACTTCCTTTGTGGACATAAGAAGTATTCCCACCACATACCTTTAGAAAGAGATGCTGACAATCCTTAAAGAAATTATTAATATAGAATGGAATGAATCATCCTCTGAAGACACCTGTCTGTTGCCACAAGGAGCCCAGACAGCTAATTTATGCTTGGTCTCTACCTTTTTAATTCTTTTCCAAAGGAATTCAGCTCATTTTCAGTTCGAATCGTTTTCACACTCCTTTTTATTTGGAGACAATCTGACCCATCTGTCTGAACATTAATGATCTTTTTAAACATAATTGGCTGTCATCTTTATATTTGCAACCACCATCTTATGAATTTTAAAAAACACAAGTTCTTCCTAGCCTAATTAGTTTGAACAGCCTACTTAATTTCACTACAGCATCATGTTCCCTAGCAACTTATTCTAGCCCTGCCGGGCACGCTGGCTTATCAAAGAATATGTGTTTCCTTCAGAGGAAATTAAGTCACCACTTGTGCTGCTCCAAGTTTTCCCCTGAACAACGTTCTGTCTTTCAAATCATTCTGCAAAATTGTGTCACAGCTCCTTAACTGTGTCCATCAAAAGCTGCATTGTGCATGTGGTAACTGTTGTTATGCAAACAGACAAGACACCATAGACGTTGGTACGAAACAGTTATAGCTAAGCCACAGAGTCTAAAAAGACCAATTCTAGCATATCTAAGTTTGATCAAAAGTAACGTATCCTGGTATGTCTTTTGGACACTTTTAAAAAGTTTCCATAGCATGCCCAATTGGTCTAACGTCATGAAAAAGCATTTCATGGCAATTCAGGATGGCATTTTTCCAAGAAACCTTAAGTGTGCCGGCATTTCTTATTTGGTGCCCTGCAAGTGTTCGTTTTAGCTGTGACTTTGCCTTATGTCCATGCTCATGCACAGAGGTACCATCAAGGGAATGCAGCCCCTTGTAAACAGGTACCTTTCTCTAAGGAGTGGAAAGAACTTCACTGATGGCCAATATATATTCACAATGCAGATCGCACAGCAAATTGAAGTTGCTTCCTCCCATCCCTGTGCCGCCCCAATTGGTGGTGTGGACACACATGTTGTGTTTGGTGATCAAGTGAAATGGAGCAGGAGAACACCATCTATGTCCAGAATCCAAAAAACGGAAACTAAAAAATATACTTACCCCAAAGTTTTAGAATCTTTTATAAATGTCTACCTCCTTGCTTTTCCTTGTAATTTAAAACATAATGAACCATAATTAAAAATGAGAAATGAAAGCAAGGAACTGCATCAACTCAACTGATATTTCATTTGAACAATTACTGGAGGCATTCTACTTTTGTTCAGAAAGCAGAATGAAGAAAAAAATCATTGCATTAAGCATTTCTTCAAGAATAGCCTTCCACAATGGATGTTTTCTACATCAAAGACGATTCCTCTACTCATAAAAACTGATACGATAGTTCCTCAACTCATAAAAACCCTACGATATTGAACAGCATCACATTCCATGGCATGACTGTTCAAAGCCATGCTCTTAAGCTCTGTCAAGTGGAGGGTAATTTGATCTTTAACAAAAGCTAAGTAAATCCCTTGCATTTGTTGCTGAGCAGGGGTACTTACACAGCCAATTAGTGCAGAGAAAGTTACACCCCATGAATCCAAACCCTACCTCATTTCAATAAATAAAATAGTAGAGCCATAATCTGGGCCCTTTTAATACAAGGCTTAACTGAATCTCTCCACTGTGTCAGTTCTTTTTCTCAATAATTGAAGGTTGAATGGGAACTGCTGGACAAAATTCAGGAAACATACCACAAAGAACAAATCTACAAGGACTGAATGCACCAGTCTAATAGGTCTAATGGTTTTCCAGGCTTCTGTAGGGGAATCAGATTCCATTTTGCAATTCAAGCTCCTAAATCCATTTGTTTTTGTTGCAGTAGGCAGCACTGGGAATAATGCACATGGCTTGTATTTCGCAGGCAAAACCAAATGCTGTTCTAAGCAAGCCCACTCACCAGATCTGAAGCAGGTGATTTATTTTTTACTTTGGAAAGCCACAAACCTTCCCTTTGCAATGGTATAAAACTCACTCACACATTGAAATGTGAGCCTTAGACTTCCAATTGTCTGTCAGAGGATGTAAATGGAAGGGGGCTTTAAACTGCTTAGACTCCTGGAAGAGGTAAATTAATAGAAAGCCGAAGCAATTTCTTACAGGTTTTTTTGCTATACATACACCCACACAGAAGATATGAAGAAAAAGTAAAACACCTGTCAAAGGGAAATTATGTAGCACTTTGCAATCTCTATCCTGTTTCTACAGTCCTCCAGTGGCAAATCTAAATCCCAAGAAACCCTAAAGTTGACAAGCATCACTGTATTAACTGTTAACATGTAACTCTGTAATACTTGGGGAAGAACAATGGGGCCATTTTGAAGTTTACCAGCTTTCTTTACAACCATTAGGAAGATAATGTGAGCAAGAAAACAAAACTGAATGTACAGGTTTTTCCAAGAGTGGATGTAAAAACATTTTTTACTGTGGATTTTGAAGATAATTCTAGCAAGCGTACCAAAAACCATTCCAGTACCAACAACAAGCTCCAAGCATTTGTGATGTTCCCAACACCATGCTGATTGTCAATTAGGTGATTTACTTTGTCATGCAATTGTTATCTCAGGAATCACCAGCAACACTTCTTCTAGTCATTTGGTTTAGTTTGCTGGATAGTCTTTGCAGTTCAAATCAAACCCAAATGTTTCCACCATGAGACCAATAATGCAAAGATTTCACAGAAATATGTCCCTCAATTCCATGAGCTGGCTGTAGGATTTAAATAGATTATTTTCAATTTTATGTTGAATATTATTCATTTTATTGTCATTCTCCTAGCAAACTCGAAGCAGACCTAACCCGGAGCAGCTGCATTTAAGTTTTCCTTTAATTATTGCAAAATGTAATTAACATGAGTTTTAAGTTAGACTTCTCCTTCTGTTCTCAGGAGGGTCTGATGCATGATAGCCTTTCTACAAATATGGTTATTTTTACCTAAGAACATTCTGTAGTAAATGAAATCTTAAATCATTGCACTTCTAAATGAAGAACTTTTATTTCTTAAAAAGAAAAACCACTTCAGTTATCTGCAAGAGAAACCAAGCATTTAGCAGTGGCTAATGAAATCACTCTGGAGCTGGGACTTCAAAAAAGCATGCCATTTTTCGATACCTAATGGAGACTAATGCTGATTTAGGGAAAAAAATCCGAAAGGATTAAGGGATTGAACTATCCAAATTCCATAAGAATCTGAAGTGATTTAGGTGTCTAAATTACAACATAGTTTTCTAAAATTTTCAAGCTACATATGAGTTTGGGTTTTTTGAAGATTGTCAGATGTCTTTGTTCACCTTGTAAAGGAAGTCAAGTTTATATATATGTTTTTAATGCTTCAATATTGAAACAGATTTTACTGCAGAAGTCTTTCCTCTGATGCTTGAAAGCAATATGAGGATTATGTGAGTTCTATCACAAGTGCGCATTGTAACAGATGGGAAGACACTTTGCCTTATATTACCTCAGCTCATTATTCTCAGGTTTTGTCTCCACTGGTGCTTATGGGAGACTTTCCCTCTTAAATCACCTCAGCACCTCAACTTCTTGATCAGTTGCTCTCTGGTTCTCCAGTGAGAAATCACTTTGTACTCCAGGGGTCTAACTGCTTTCAGAGAACTGCTGCAAATTTGGCACATGTATCTGCTTTCTGATGGGATAAATAATTCAATAGAATATTTCCTGCATTATGCATTCAAGAGAGTTCAAGTCATATATATTATTCATTGAGAGCTATTTAACCAGCTCTATCATTGACTAACTTACGTTCTGTCACTTACCTTAACATTCATTTCAGCACTTAATTTATTCCTTAATGGTTATCTCATAATTATATTAACTAGGGGTGTTATATAAGGTAGTGATTGCAATATTTACATTTCTATTGATCCCTCCACCATCAATCCGTCTTAAAATGCTCTTCTACACTTTTCTAAGCCATGGAGTCATTCTTAAAAGTCCACAAAGGACAGCAGACCCATCAACATTTTCACCAGGGAGAAAATGCCTGGAAAATTATTATTTCAGAAAAGCAAAATCTATTAACAAAATTAGATTTAAAAATTTCAGGAAAAGTGATATTGAAAAGGGCAGCAATTAAATTTCATTATTTGAAATCTTATGCCTCATTTTGAGATGTTATTTTTCACGTTATAATAACCTAAGTGAAAAGAGACAAAGAAAAATTAAACTGTGTTAAATAATGTGAAAAGGAAAGGAGACGAGGAAAGGGAATAGGAAGGGGAAGGGAAGGGAAAGGGGAAAGGAGATGGAGAGGGAGAGGGGGAGGGAGAAGGAAAAGAGGAAAAAAGAAAAAGAAAAAGAGGAAAAAAGAAAAAGAAAAAGAGGAAAAAAGAAAAAGGAAAATAAAAAAGAAAAATAAAAAAAGAAAAAGGAAAAGGAAAAGAAAAAGAAAAAAGAGGAAAAATAAAAAGGAAAAGGAAAAGGAAAAGGAAAAGCAAAAGCAAAAGGAAAAGCAAAAGCAAAAGGAAAAGCAAAAGGAAAAGAGTTAAGTTTAGTTATTTTTTTACATTGAACTTCATGAAGATATGGCAATCTATTCTAAAAGCAACTGTTTATCACATCACAATCAAAAAGTTTGCAAAGGAAGGAATACAGAATTTTTAATCCTATTAACATTTGAGAAGCCTTTTTCATAGGATAATGTAAGACAGTCATCTTGAAAGGTCAAATTTTAACTGCATTCATCACTCAGTGATATTTTCAATAACACAATCTTTTGCCAAGAATAAACATGTGCTACCTGTGGGCTGATACAGGCTTCTTCATGGCAACTACTGCCTTAGTCTTAATCAGAAGTCAGACAAGAATGTCCAGTCCGCACCCAAGCACAACTGAATTTTTGCTGCCTTACCTTAGACCATGGCTCTCTCCCCTTGGTAGCACAATTCCCAGTGGCAGTCAGCAATTTTCAGTATGGAAAAGTGTCCTCTACCTAATCACTAGACTCAGGTCTTTGGCAATTAGCTGTTCTGCATCAATGAACAGACAAAATCTCCTGAGGGACAATTCTTGCCATCTGATGACAGACTTCTCAAGCTGGAGGATTGAGTTACTCACAGAAGACGCCTCTGTCTGATGGACTACAGAGAAACCTTAGGCTGACAGCTCAAGAAACACTTATTTTTAATTATCCATCTTTGCAAAGGACTGCACAGCAAAAATTCATCTCTTCTGAGGTTCTGCCCCAGTGACTTTATGACTGAAGAAAACCTCTCATCTTATGTAAGAGGCTAAGACTTCCTTTACAAAATTCTTGTTTTACTGAGATTCAGGATAGTTGTTTGCATCATATATAGTAAATTCACTTATGATGGAAAACATTAATCTGACCACTAAATTTCATGTTATAAAATCAGTAATGTTTTAGCAATTAGTCAGTTTACACAAGCACTGCACCTTTAGTCAGGTCAAAACTTCCCTGAGACAGTCCAATGGTTCGGTTTTAAATGCAAATGTGGGCCAAACCAGCCCATTAGTACTAGTTAATGTTTGCAAATGCTAACTTGTAATTACCAGCATGGTATAACTACATCTAAAGGGACAGAATAAACTGTAAACCGTTCTGCAAAACTATAAGCTTCAACCATGTTAAAACTTGCTGCTTTGCTGTGCATTGCAAATATAGCTTATATACATACATGTGTGTATGTTACACAGGTATGGTTTTCTCCTATTGGTTTCTAATTTATTCAAAAACATGCTCGGCATTTTTTTATTATTTAAAAAACTACATAGAGCAGCTAAGCAGAAAAATCACACCTACTGCCAAACTGACAAAGACTTTTCCCCTGTTCATCCTATTACTGTGAAAAAATGTTCATTTTTATTTACCTGGAGTGAGTTTTGCCATTTCTTTAGAAGCTAAAGCTGTCCTGCAGCAAGAGCTCTGTGCCACATGGGAGAGCAGAGGGCCCAGAGAGAGGTCAGTAGTGGAGTTCAAAGGCAACATTATTTAGGAAGTTAACAATTTGATGGAACCTGTGAGATGAGACTCAGTCAGACCTTCCTCACAGTCAGTATTACAGCTACAATAGGTACTAAAATATGTTTAATTCTTACAGTCAAAGAAGTGTGCCTCATGGAAAAAAGGGTTATTTTGAGAATATCAAAGATAGGAATGCTACCTGTGTCATCAGTAATGACTGTTGATTTTGTCATAATTCACTAAATGTGACTACAATGGGTTGTTCTGTGACGTGTGGCAAGCAAGTACAACTTGTGAAATAATACTTTTGTATAGTTTGTAATTTTGATGTTTTAGTAAGAGCAAGAAGTAGTATCCAAAATTATATATTCCCTTGTTGTGAGAGTAAAGATGTGAAACATAGACTTAGGGCAATGTAAGGGATGGAATTAGCTTTTTATAGCCATAGAAGTTTAAGCATTTCATTAAAGTCCATCATCTGGGCCCCACTGACATAGTCAGTGTGCAGAAATGTAGAAATAGGACTCAATTCAGTTACTTAAATATAGATACCTAATATCACTTGGGTGTCTTAGGACATCATGACTGGGCTGACCCAGGTGAATGATTCCAGATACTGGAGCCACATGTAGATGTCTTGTAAATCCCAGGATTTCACAAGACACCCCTCTGTGGACAACTGAGCCTCCACATAGTAACTTCTTCCACTTATTTTAGCTTGCTGCTTTCAAAGCTGGTCCCTCATCTTCCTATTGCCTTTAGAGGGAATCTCTAAGACTAAATGGCTAAAGTTAGGTGAGGAAAGCCCTACCCAAAGTGATATAGAACAAGGCGATCTTTCAGTGCAATCTTAAGGTGTGTATCATCAGTAAATAAACAGAAGAAAAGATAGGGGAGAATACCTTCATCTCGTTATGAATTAAAACTTTTAACATTTATGCATGTGAATCATTATCTGTTGTAAAAATGTACTTAATACAGCTTAAGCTTGATCTACAAGGACAGTATTTCAAGATCAGCCTTTCCCCAATGTTGGTGTTTGGATTAAAAAAACCAAAACAAAACACAAAGGCAAACACCTCACTGAAGAGTTCTTCCTCATTTCAGATTATGTGTAAGTTACTGTGGTCTTCCTTGTACCCTTTTTCATTCCCTACAAATATTCATGCATTTAAGATTACTTGGACATGAGCAGGAATTTCAAATTTCCACAGTTAAAATCTGTCCTTATGTACAGAATTAGTGCAGTGATTTTTGGAAAGTGAAGATCTGCTATGTAGGCAAAAATGAGACCTAAATGCTGCAAAGGGGACACTCAATCCATTCATTTGAACTTAGAGGTAGGTCTGAAAAGTAAATCTCTGATTATGCTTATCAATTTAACAGCCTGCCAGTAAATCAGCCAGTGAGGTAGAAGGGAGCCAAGCACAAGTAACATCCTAGATCTCCGTTTGGGATTCAAGTCTCTCAAAAGTTTTTCAGCATTTCAGATGCAGAGGATGAAGTTGTTTCTCTCCTGGTAATGGAAAATTAACATGTTCTNGTTTTTTTCCTGTTAATAGAAAATTAAAAAGTTATAAAAAAAAAAAAAAAAAAAAAAAAAAAGAAAAGAAAATGATTAGCAAAACTCCAACAAGGGCCTTAGCAACACAAATCCAGCATCAAAGCTATAGACATGTTTGATGCTAGTGGCTTATCTTTCACGCTAATTTATTAATTTTGAATGCTGTACATGTTATACAATGATCTGTTCTGTGGGGAAGCTCCGAAAGCTTAGACAAAGAGATGACAGAAACCCTTTAATGTAAATGAAGCATGAATGGTGGGGTATTTTTCCTAATTTTTATGTCCAACTTTCAGGTTTACAATGACATTAGTGTAAAGGACCCTTTAAGAGCACAAAGGTGTATTTTCTTTAGGTTGCCTCCTATGACAAGTTCTTGTTGTACCGTTTTTAAGAGCTAGTCTTCAAAGGAAAAGTTTCCTTGTAAAAATAATCTCTTTTCTTTTCCTTTGTTCCATGCTTCTTTAAACTTAAGTATCTGAATAATGTGGTGTATTTCCTTCAGTGTTGTATGTGTCAAGCTACCTCACTTTTTGACAAAAGTTTTAAGGAGACACATTATTGTAATTACTTGATATATCTATTCTTGCAATTATTGTATTCAACAGGAATTTTCTTCTGACATTACTAGGAAAGAAATGGAAATTACTGAAAAAACAGGGAATTTTATTCTGAACTGAATCATTCTTCCACCACAGAAGGCTTACACTAATTAATATATTGCTGTGAAAAGTTTTACTTTCAAAAGACCACCATTTCCTGGCCAAAAGAAGAAGTAATTTCCCTGGAAAAAAAAAAAAATCAACTTTATTTTTAAACATATATTGCTTAAAATAAATAAATTGCTGATTTAAGAGCATTGTTTGAAACTGCAAGGTACCAAATACACATTAAATCTTACTGAGATTGTAGTTGTTATGATTATTAAGGACTACAAAAGATCTAACTCAGTTTAACATGTTATTACCTGGCTTGCTTCTAGACTGCTAAATCTGCAAGAAAAAAAAACAAACCAGAGTTCCTTTCAGTTCAAAAGTTGTCTTGTAAATCCACAGTGGTGTTTCCTTTTCCCTCCTGGAGCTTCTTTTTGGCTGTAATGGTATGATTAAGCACCTAAGTTAAGTAGTTACGAGTTGTCTTCTGAAATGGCTCATGAAAAATAAATAAAAATATGCTTTCCCACTGAATATTTAGGATCTTTTGCCTCCGCTTTAAACTCAGCTTGATTTAGTTTTCTGGTATGTGTAATGGCATGGAGCACCGCTGTGAGCTCTCTCCAGACCTGCACTGCAGTATGCTCGTGTTGTGTGAGAGCTGAGAGGCATGCTGAACACAGGCGGACTCTGCCTATAAAAATCTTATGACAAAATGACTCATCATTTTCTTTGTGCTTCTCCCGTTATTTTTGACGAAGTTGAATGAACCAGTGTCTGGCAATAAGGAATCCAAAACCGCTTGCATATATCTCTGTGCTTTTCCTGTTCGTGTCTAACTTCTAGTCCTGCTTCCCAGGTTTAGTGTAAAGCAAATTTTTAATCATGCTAATATTTTACAGTATTGCAGCACTTTAGACTAAAGATACACACTTCACAATATCAATGAATAAACTTTAATGTAATTTTTAATAGCATTAATGGTTTTTATTACATAAATGTACTTGGAAAAAAAGATAAAACCACAGAAGTGAGGACCTCTGGGTTTCACTCCTGGATCTGCTACTGCAGTGACCTTTCCGTATATCATCTCCTCATTTTTTGCCTTACAAATAAGCACAACAGTCCAGACCTCCTCTGTAAAGACCCACCCACAATAACTATAAACAGTAATCAATATATACATGTTAGATATCACACTTGCATTCTAGACTTTTTTTGACTAATACTAAAAACTAGAACTAAACTAAAACACCTTCTCCCCACATGCCCTCCTTCCCAGGCTCAACTTCCCTCCTAAGTCTTCTACTTCCTTCGCCCTGCATGGCTCAGGGGGCTGGGCAATGAGGGTTGTGGTCAGTCCATAACACTTCATCTCTGCTGCTCCTTCCTCCTCACGCTCTTCCCCTGTTCCATCACTGGGTCCCTCCCATGGGGCACAACCCTTCGCAAACTTCTCCAATGGGTGTGCTTCCCATGCGCTGCAGTTCTTCAAGGACTGTTCCAGCATGGATCCTTTTTGTGGGGTACAGTCCATCAGGAGCTGACTGCTCCAGCATGGGTCCCCAAAGGGCCACAGCTCCTGCCAGAAAACCTGTTCCTCTGTGGGAATCCTCTCCACAGGCCACGGGTCCTGCCAGGAGCCTGCTCCAGTGCAGGCTTTCCATGGGCTACAGTTTCCTTCAGGGCATATTCACCTGCTCCAGGGCAGGGTCCTCCATGGACTGCAGTGTGGATAGCTGCTCCAGCATGGTCCTCCATGAGAGGATCCAGATGGAACTGTCTCTGTCTGACACAGGGGCAGCCCTTGGTGTCTTCTTACAGAGGCCATTTCTGCAGACCCTGCCCCTGCTGCCAAAACCTTGCCATGTAAACACAATAGACAGGTTTACTGGGAATAGGCAAATGCTGGAAACCCTCAGACTCCAGACACAAGCTCAGACTCTCTTTTTATGAACTTTGAATGGCTCCTACATGGATGGGAGCAAAAGATGCTCCAATTTATGCTGAGCTTCAAAAAGTGTTCTGTTGTACCATACATTCACACTGCAGCTATATGTAACTATGCATATACATTAAACTATTCTGAGTTGGAAACGTGCCATAGTGATCAATGGACATTACTTAGGGCATAACTATCTCATTGGAGATACCTAAAATGCTTTCGTCTTGATTTTCAAGTGAGAACAGATGACTTTCTCAGATGTAGCCATGTAGAGTTAGAAAGATTAATTACTGTGCTTGAATCAGGTGGACAGCCAGCAATAGAGGTGATGATCATGAACTCATGGATATATGAAGGCCCATTTGGGACTTGAACTATCCATATAAATGTTTCTGAAATGTACCTGGCCTCTATCAGCTGATAGTCAGGTGTAAATTCCCTTTAAAATCATGACAGAAAGAATTTTCTTTGTTTACAGTTTGATCAGCAGCTCTATACGATTGGATCAAATTAGCGGAAATACTGCTTTCTGTAAGAAAATGGTGTGGATAATATTACAGCACCAGTGAGTCTTGAACTGTCAAAATTAATGTAGATGCTCTCTTCCACAGAGTCAGCACTTTGAAGAAGTGACCTTCCTAGGTGTAAACAAAACACTCATCCTGTATGAGTAACAATCTTCCAACAAACCATTTATGCTTTTCTTTGGATCAACAGTATCACAAAGTTTTATGATTATGGATGTTACTATTTAATCCACAAGAATGCCACAGTCTAAAGCATTAATTCATTTTATTTTCACACTGCTTGTTCCTCAGCAAGTGCAAGATTTGTGTAGAATCGATGTGCCTTGCTGTAAAAACAGTTCCTTTTCTCCCAGTGGATCAGGAAGACATATGGGGACTCGTTGAGTGTGTTTCCCCTCAGCAGACTTACAAAGCCATGAAGATTGTTTTCAGTTTGTCTTTGCTGAAGGTCTCAAACATATCAGAACAAAGGTAATTATAGCTGTGAAGCTCTGGTGAGTTGTATCTGTCTTTTGTTTAATCAAACAAATGAATTTCTACAGTTTGCAGAGAACTGCTGTATTGGAAAACAATCCCTCTGGCTACTTCATTTCCTATCACACCTGCCAGATCCTGACACTTCACCCAGTCCAGATTGTGCAGCAGTTATTCAAAAAATGAGACTTAATTCACTTTCCCAGATATGATATGCCATTTCTGTGAAGGATCTTGTACCTCTGACATTTCAATTAGAGGGATGAAACATCAACATACGACCTTTACTCTGAAAGGATGGAAAACTCTCAGCCTCTCATTTTCTGCTTTTGCTTCTTACTCATCCTCTCCACATAAGAAACCCTTCTATAATATTCTTAGACATTGCTAGAACCAACGCTAACACCATAAATGAGATTTTGCTGCCTATGCATTGCAGTCCTTGTCTTTTGAGGTGACCTAGGCTATCTGAGACCTTTTCAGAAGGCTTGACACAAAACCTGCAGGAGACATCTGCCATGTGAACGTCGAGTGGGAGGCCAACCAGCTATCCTAAAGCATCTCATGGGATAAACCATGTTTTGTAACCGGAAACTCTCACTGTTGATCAGCTAAAAGCAATGAGCAACTGACATCACCTACCTGGACTTGTGCAAAGCATTTGATGCTGTCCCACACAACAGCCTTGTCTCTAAATTGGAGACACATGGATTTAATGCAGGGACCACTCAGTGGATAAGGAATTGATTGGATGGCCTCACTCAAAGAGTTACAGTCAATGGCTCAATGTCCAAGTGGAGACCAGTGACAAGCCGCATTCCTCAAGGGTCAGTATCGTGACTGGCGTTGTTTAGCATTGTCAGTAATGGATAGTGGGATAGAGTGCAACCTCAGCAAGTTTGCTGATGAAAGCAAGCTGTGTGGTGTGGTTGACATGCTGGAGGGACAGGATGGCACCCAGCGGTACCTGTAAAGGTTAGAGAGGTGGGCCTGTGCGAACCTCATGAAGTTTAACAAGGCCAAGTGCAATGCACTGCACGTGGGTTGGGGTAATCCCAAGCAGAAATACAGGCTGGGCAGAGAATGGATTGAGAGCAGCCCAGAGGAGAAGAAATTGATTGTGCTGGTGGATGAGAAGTGCAACATGAGCTGACAGTAAGAATTCACAGCCCAGAAAGCCAACTGTATACTGGGCTGCATCAAAAGAAGTGTGGCCAGCAAGTCAAGTGAGGTCATTCTCCCCTTCTTCTCTGCTCTGGTGAGACTGGAATCCTGAGTACAGCTTTGGAGCCCTCAGCACAAGAAGGACATGGACCTGTTGGAGTGCGTCCAGAGGAAGGCCATGAAGATGATCAGAGGGTCATCTGATGATCTCTTCCATGAAGACAGGCTGAGAGAGTTGGAGTTCATCAGCCTGGAGAAGAGAGGGCTCCGTGGAGACCTTATTGTGGTCTTTCAGGACTTACAGAACGCCTACAGGAAAGATGAGGAGGGCCATTTTATCAGGGAGCGTACCAAGAGGATGAGTAGTAATGGTTTTAAACTGAAGAGGGTAGATTTAGATTAGATATTAGGAAGAATTTCTTTACTGTTCAATGCAAACTATTCTATGATTCTATGATGCTTTTTGCTCTATATCGGATTTGATTTACACCCTCCACATTCCACATATTCTGTCCTCACATAAGCTGAGTCCTCAACTGAGTTACAGTAATGCCTAAAGGTACTCAGAATAAATAATATGTTGTGTTAATATTTGCTGAAGATAGAGCAAGAACACAGAATTCCCCACTCACTGGACTACTGGAGGACTTACCTAAGATTGTGGTTTTGCCAAGAAAGGTTGGAGCAGATGATGCTAAAGCTCCCTTACAACCTGGTATTCTAAAATTCTATGATTCTATGTTTAATTCCCAAGGAGAGGAAGACGTGGGAACAGGTCCTCCACCAGCACTGCAGTAGGGATGATATGGCTCATTGGATCCCAACTCCAGAATATAAAGTCCTTTCCCCAGTCGCAGTGCTCTTGCATCCACTAAGAGCCAGGTGACCTAATATATGCACAGTCAGTACATCTGTCATCACATCTTCTCATCTCACGTTTGGCACGTTCCAGCGTTAGCACCCAAGGGAAATCCCTGGGTTGAATATGGCCCATTGCAATGAGCAACGGGCAGGTTTGGAAACAACTGTAAAGGAAATAACATCCACCCACAATTAGGTATTGATAGATTACTGTAACTTTAATAGCATCACTTGTCACTAGTGAGTTTGCTGCAATGTTACAAAAAACCTCCAGTACTGAATAATAACTGCATTCTAAGGGTACACTTGCAAAATTTCCATCTGAAATGGGAATGCAATAGAAATTTTCCCATCTCTCTGAAATGAGATGTCATAATTTAAGATGATTTTGGACCATGAGGCTGACTTTAATTAAATAATAGCACACAGAAGTGAAAGTCCAGCTAATTCCAGTGAAACATCCCAAATGTCTCTTTCTGTCTAACCAGTTCAACAAGAAAGAAACATCCATTCTTATATTTTTCATTAAAATATTTTCTTTAAAACCTTTCCTTGTTGATTTTGTCACTTGGACATAGCATTCTTTTCAGTTTGAGCAGCCAGATATATTTCCTTCAGGCACCAGCATCTCTCTTTGTTACTTTCCTCATTTGATTTGCTTCAATTATCATGCCGTCCATCTAGTGGGTTTCCTTGGATGATCTTCCTTGAATATTTGCACACAGCAATCCTAAAATAGATGAAGATGCATAATGGCCTGTATGTAGAACACACAGAAAGTAGCAGGCAGGGATCATTTATGAAATCTAATTTAACAGTACGCTGGTTAATGTTTGGATGCTGCCTGTTTCTGTGCTGCTCATTGCAGTCTGTTGTTTTTCATGAAGTAGTAGCTCAGGATCTGCAATGCAGTAAAAGTCATTTTCACTTGACTGCAATTTTCTTGACATTTGTTTCAAGTCCTCAAACAATTCTCTCCATATATATATATGGAAAATATTTCTAGTACTCATTTTGGAGTACAATTTAGGGGTGTTAATTGTTAATGAATAATGTATCTAGGGACATTACAGAAATTAATACACTAAAAGGATCATATAAACATTTTTTGGCAGAAAGAATTCACTGAAGACACAGAGTAGTTTAGAGATTCATATTATTCAAAATGTGACCTCAAATGAACCATTGCAATGAGTTTTACTGATGGCACAGCATGCAAAATAGTTCTTGCCCCCAAATGATGCTAAGTTGTTATTTCACAGCGTGGAAACCTCACCAGTCTGTTGTACTGTCTAAATGTAAATGATTTACAAACATAAATAATAAATGACTCTCTGTTTTGTCAACTTATGGAATATACTAACTGATTACAATAACACTATGGTAAAAGATGATAGATTGTTTCTTCACTGAGAATGTAATCACTTCCATTGCTTTAGAAAAGAAAAACAAAACCTCATGCATTAGTTCCAACTAGCTTGTGCTCCAAAAGCTAAAAATTAAAAACAAGTTACCAGAATGAAGTAATTCAATGAAGTAATTATTTCTGTTTACATACACTAAGTGAAGACTCTAGGGTGCTTTAAGCTTGCAATCCAGTTGAGGATTCAATGACATTCAGCAGAGGAATGTGATAGAGTAGGAGATGCAATTTTGCACAAAGGGAAGGTAGTGGAAGAGTGGTTAATTTAGGATACCTCTCAACATAAGTATTTTCTACTTTTCACAAATGCTCAGCTGCTCACTAAATAGTGTGAACCTTTTGGCTATGAGACACTTCAATAAAATTAAAGTGTCATATTCTAGCCCTATGAAGTCAGTGCAGCAAACAAGGAGACTATGGGGGAGAGTCAGACTGCCTTCCTCAGTTGACCAACTTGAGTTGCGCAGTGAACCACAAATAGGTTCCTGGAGCTACTAAGTTGATTCATAGTGAATTACCTAAATAACAACTTAAGTTTCCTGTGTATTCATTGGAGATACTTTGGTTTCAGACTGATGATCTTGAACAACAGTGCTTAAAGATGGCCAATGAGATCTATAACAATGTGTTGGATCGCTTGCTCCCTTTAGAGGGAGGAAAAAATGGCCACATAACAGTTTGGCTCCTTCCACTGAAGTTTCAGTGTCAGGTCCTCTTCAAAAGGACATATATACACAGACAGGGAGCAGCAGAACAGCTTGTGAAAGAGCTCAAGGCCAACAGCACTCATCCACTATGGATCAAATATATCTGCAGTCAAAAGAAATTCATACCCCCATTCACCTATTCTTCAAAACCTACTATACAAAGGCGGAATAGGCAGAAAAGTTATTCTTCACCCTTCTCCCCAAGCCTGGGGGACTCTGCAATCAAGAATTCAAGAGTCAAGGCACAGAAACGAAGCAAATAAGAAGCTGTGGACAAAGCCTAGTAGACAGGACACGGAGCCAGAAGGGAGACAATATGAACAATTTAAAAATAGAAGGCCTTTATTAACTTTATTTTGCCCACGCACTCCCCAAAAGAAGTTACTGCAATAAAATTCTTTCATTTATTCCCACGAAGCCTGACAATGTTTCTAAATAGGACACCATACACTTCAGTAGGGATTTGTCTGTGTAGCTTCTATTATATGTTTCACACTGAAGGATTACACTTGTTTCCTGCGAATGTGACTGTTATTAGTGTGCTAAGGGGTGAACGAACAGATGGGAGGACAATAAATGGAGAAGTCGAGAGGATTCCTTTAGAAACCCAGAGTTCCTGAGGGATTATTTGTGGAGTTAATTTATTTTCCACAATAAAGGACGATGATTAAGCAGAATTGACAGATAATGAGAGTCAGAGAGAGAGTTAGAGACTTAGTTCACTTGAATTCAAGTGGAAATTAAATGTGAAACTGAATTTAAAATGACATTATGAGGTGAAAATTGGAAGAATATTTGGTACAGTGTCACCCATCTGTGGCATGCATGTTCCATCCATGCTAATCTCTACTTTTAGTTTGAGAAATAAAATTTACAAGCTACTGTACCACAGGTTAAGCAGGTGGCAGGAACTGGATCCAACATAACTACAAATATCTACCTGAATGTGACCCTAATTATTTCTAAAATTTATTCATAAGTGGATATGGCAAACTGAGGTGGACAAATAAAAAATGTATTGCACTATTCAAAGCAGGCACAAAATGTGTTGCTTGTTCTATATAAGAAACAAATAATCTATCTATTGAATATTCTTCTAATATATCTGTAGGAGAAAGTACTAATGTGGGACTCTAAACTCTGCACATATATTTGGATATACACACAGTCCTGAATTTAGAGGAAGACAAGGTACAAAAAAAAATCTAAGTAAAGTGTTCTTAAGTCACCCTAAAGCCAGAAAAATATAGGAAAGTCTACAATAGGCCCAAAGTAGTACTGGGCCAATAACATAAGCAATTGAATAGCAAACTCTATATAAACTGTTAAAACCTGGACAAAGATAATGTTGTAACAGATGAAATATTAAGTGAAATATTGTAAAGGCATGAAGTACGAAACATTTTTTCCCTTTTCTTTAGTGGCTTCAACAAAATTTTCAACATGACCTCCTAGTTAAATTTTAATAAAAAAAAATAGTGAAATACATTAGTCAATTTTCTGAAGTCCAACAAATTTTCTAGAGTACAGAATCCTGCACAAGTACTGCATGTAGATAACTCCAGAAAGTCAAATTTCATTCCGCAATTAATCACTAACTTCATCTTGAACAGTAAACCTGCAAGTTTTATTCTCTAAGCTCAGTATTCTCTAAGACACATATAAAACTGGATTTGAAACAGCAGAGAGATGAAATGGGAAGAGAAAGAATTTTTCAGATTAAACCCCTTTTTTTTAAATCTCAGAAGCTACATTTAATGAAACTCTATGAACAACACTTAAAATGCACTCTGGCTGATGGTGGTAGGGAAATAAGTGTGCAGTAAAGAATACAGGAGTAGCCAAAATAATGGGATCAACAGACCATCTAGAAAAGTATCTTGTCCCTGGCACCGGACAAGTAGCAGATGCTGAGAAGGATTACAACCAAGAAAGCAGAACATGAGACTTCCTAGTATGCTGTCTCATCACGCAGCAGACTGTGCCTCAAGAGCTGCCTAATCCACAGCTATTGTCTTTTTATTTAATGCCCTCTGATGTCTTTTCCCTCCATGATTTCAAAACACATGTTTTGAACCTATATTAAGCTTTTAACCTCTGCACATCCAAGGGGATCCATTTCTTCTCCCAAGTAACAACCAATCAGATGAAAGGAAACAGCCTCAAGTTGTGCCAGGAGAGATTTAGATTTCATATTAGGAAAAATTTCTTCACTGAAAGGGTTGTCAAACACTGGAACAGGCTGCCCAGGGAAGTGGTGGAATCGCCATCCCTGGAAGTATTTAGAAGACACGGTGCTGAGGGATGTGGTTTAGTGGTGGTTTTGGCAGTGTTAGGTTGATGGTTGGACTCAATGATCTTAAAGGTCCCTTCCAAGCAAGGCAATTCTATGATTCCAAGGTTAGTTTTGTAATGTAATCATGCTTGTGAGAAGAAGTGTCTCCTTCTCCTTGTTTTGAGTCTATACGCTGACAATTTTATTTGGTTTATTCTACTTCTTGTGGGAAGGACAGTGAACAATGAACCTTTATTCATCATCTTTCTGCTGTTTATACACCAAATGACTTCTCAGTTATCCCATCCTAGCTGGAATGTCCTAATCCATGTAGTGGTTACTCAGTCAAAGACCCATACACACTTTTGATCCTCCACATAATCTTTCCAGTTGGGATGTTTTTCTTCTGAGAACTAGGGAACGTACCTGCCTTCAAATACAGGTATACTATGGATTTACACACCACCACAGTGAGGCTTTCTGTCATGCTGTCTAATCCTTTCCAATTAATTCATGGTTTCACTTGCTTTTTGACTGTTGCTCAGTACTAAGATGATTCTTCTATGCAATGATTTGTGACTCAAAGATTTCATCTCTAGGTGGCCAGTTAACTCAGAGGTTTTCCCTGCAAACAAATGTACTCTTATTTTTCCTGTGTGACATATTATATATGAGTTTTGTCAGTAATCTGTTGCCTAGTGATTCAATATTGCAGACATCTGCAGTTCCCCATCATTAGCCATCATCTTTATTATCCCAATTAATCAAGTCTCATAAGCATTTTTTTATCATCTCATTATTAATATTCATAAATATGTTGAACAGCACAAGTCACAGGTCAGACCTCCATGGAGTCTGTGAGCTATTTGCCTGCACAGTGAACACTTTGAAAGTCTGTTAAAACTAGGGATTTTTCAGGTTATTGCCATTTTTTGAACACACTGATAGATAACTTGAAGTTAACCATCAAATTCTGTGCGAAGAGTATGTGAGATCTCAGGTTTGTTATTAAGAGAACAATTTAGCTTATTCAAAGAGAAGTGCCCAAATTGGCTCTAGTCTTCTCTACACATCCAAAGGAGGTGTTTGTCCTTCTTCATTGACTTCAGAGAACCTGGACGACTACCTTAGACCAGAACTTGAGGTTTCAGGTAGGTATAATGAGGAGAGATGGTTCCTATCTTTCTGATGAATACTTTCTTCCATTACTAAATTACTTACGAAAAATCTGTGGCCAAAGCAAGGGTCTGGAAAAAAGCTCCCTTACAATGCAATTTGGTTTTTGATTCTCTTATAATCAATAACTTCCATCTGTGTGGGGCTTTTGTTTTGATTTGGTTTGTTTGTTTGGGGTTTTTGGTTTTTGTTTTTTGTTTTTTCTAAGTAGCAATAACCATTAAAACTATATCACTTCTTTGAAGTGGATATTTTTCTTATTCGTCATCATTACTACTGGATAGTAGTATCTGGGTTTATTTGTATTTAAATTAGGCTTAATTTGATGTATTCTAGAAACTAGAATATTCTTGGTATTTACCAAACATCAGCTGGATTTGGACAAGAAAGGCTGAATCTATATAACCGAATAAATCCCAACAAACACACAAAAATTTCAGACCAGGCTGACCCATGCCATTACTAAAACTAATGCTTTACCTTCACATTTGTAAGCAAATGTTTCATACTATAAACAATATTACAACTAGTTGCAGATGAGAATAATATCACAAACCACATAATAATGGGAATCTTTACACTCACTTAAACTGAATTTCAGTCTGATTTTTAGAATTTCTTCAGTTAGCTTATGAATCAGAAGAAAAGTCATAAAG
Source organism: Chionis minor (assembly GCA_013398295.1). Classification (NCBI taxonomy): domain Eukaryota; kingdom Metazoa; phylum Chordata; class Aves; order Charadriiformes; family Chionidae; genus Chionis; species Chionis minor. The sequence continues at coordinate 17,378 of VZSF01010867.1, read as the reverse complement.
AGCTACAAATTCTGTGTGAAGAGTATGTGAGATCCCAAAGGGAGCTGGGATATCAGCATTACAATGCAATACACTGTTTCTGTCAGTCACGCACAGACAGTGATCTTTAGCTTCAGTAAATTCATGTATTCCAGAAGACATGTGACAATATTGCTGTTGCAAAATGGGAAGTGGGAAGTACTGTGGGAGAAACACCCCACCACACCAACATCACCACACCCCACTCCCCTCCCAAAAAAAAGAAAAGGTGTGGAGAACTGAGAAATGTCTGCATTTTACTTATTACTCACAGTTAAATGCACAATAGCTACATAAAAATGCAGCTATGTGTAATTCAATATAGATTTTCAATGGCTTCCTTGCTAGCAAATACATTACTATAAGGGTGTTAAGACATCAAGAGAGAAACAACCAAGGCACAAAATATTCCAGTGCAAAATAGAAAGTCTAATAGCTGTTGTGTAATGATCCTATTCCTCAGTATGTTAGCCTATACCTGCACTTTTTGCCCCAATGCTAAAAGCATGGGCCTATATTTTCTTTATATTAGATGCAGGTATACCTACATTTCAGATCTCTGTCCCTGGTTGTTTAGACAATCTGGGTGAGGCAGAACCTTGCTTTCATACCTCTTTCCTCAAGCTGTACATGCATTTTTAACAGACCACCAGAGCAAAACACAAAAAATAGTCCAGGGAGCAGGAAGTTTTTCTTCTTTTCCCATTAAGTTCCCAAACCCCTTCTCTTCTTCTTTCTTTCCTCTAGTCCTGCTGCTCATCCACCAGGGAGCAGTTTTGAATGCTTCAGTTCCACTGAGATTTTGTTTCTCTTGTATTTCCCTGCATATAACTTTTTGCTAACCCTATGTCACATAATTCTCATTATACTGAGGGTTGGGGTTTTTTTAATAACAATAACAATAATTTTTTTTTTAAAAACATCTCATACTAATCTCAAAAATAGGGGGAAAAAACTAAAATGTTTGTAAGCAGAAAAGACAAACCCCACAAAATAAAAAAGCTTCCACATGAGTGAATTCTGGAAATCAGTGCAGCTGTCCACCTGCCCACTTTTTTTCTACTTTCGATGACTTGCAGAGTCAGTGAGTATAATATAATTTTTTCCAGATGTCAACCCTCTTCAGAGCAGCACTAGAACAGAACATCACCCCAAAAAGGTGTGGAACCGTGGCCTTATCTTTTGAAAAGAGTATGCCTCAGGGACTGGAAAAGATCATTGGAAAGAACATCTTGACTTCAAGCCATGACATACAGGTCTTAAAGGTAAAGTAATTGTGTATTTCAGAAAAATCTTCACAGGAACGCATCAAAAAAAAATTAATTGATTCAGTGTCACATTACTAGGGTTTTTTTAAAGTTTCAATCTATACTCAAGAAACCTTTGAGTTGCTGTTTTGTTTTTTTTTTTTTATTACCTGTGTCCACAGCAATTTTAAAACAAGCTAGTGGAAGCTGTGTGCAGTCAGCACCTATGAAAGTCAAGACTGATCTGTAGGTAAAACACAAAAAGAAAATTAAATTGAAGAAACTATTGCAGACAGCATTTGGAACTGTTGACCTTAGCTTGGCATTCAGTTTGTGTTTTACATGCATATTAAACATAAAAAACCCCAAAGATGCCAAGAGAAGAAAACAGAGGAGTAGAACAAAAATGAGAATAAAAACAAAAATAAAAGAGGAGTAAGACACTTGTTAAGAGAGAAATCTCATTAACATTGAGCTGGTCCAAATGTTTCTGTCTCCATCTGAAAGCTGTCATCTCAGAGAAGATTATAAACATGAAAAAGAAATTGCAATGCCACCTTCTCCTGTTTCTTTCTGCTACACTCATACAGAATAAAGGGTTTCCAACACAGGTTCCTTCAAACTTCCCTGAAGTTTCTTCAGACTGAGGAGCATTTGCTTGTTTGAACATGCCAGTTTATTTTCAGTGTGAGGTAGAGGACAGTGAACGTGAAGTGGTGGCCCTCAAATTCATTAAGGAAAGCAGAACTGCAACTCCAAACTTATATGTTTGTTAGCTTGAGGTGCAGCCATCTGAATCTAAGGTGTGCCTTTACGGTAACATATCATCAGAAAAAAAAATATTGAAAATTATTCACATATTGCAGTTTGTTTATTCAACTAGGAGCAATGCTGAAGAACCGTATGTTCTCAAAACAGGGTTTATAATACCCAACAAACTCTAATTGGTGCATATTTTCCTGTTTCCCCTGAAAAATTTAATACAGACAATTCCCTGCAGTGTTCCATTAAAGTCATCTTAATCTCAGAATATCCTTTTTTGTGTTTCATTACAAGTAATGCTGATCAGTTTTTTAAAAAATAATTCACATTTGATGATTTGTTCTTTGTTCTACTACTGCTCCATAAGAAAGAAAAATGTGGGTGGTATTTTCAAACATGGAGACTTTGATGACTAAATGACTGTCCTAACTTTTCTTGAAGATATTTGGACATTATAAACTGATATAAAACCGGCCTCTCTAAACTGTTCTGGAAGTTGTAGCTATTTGGATTCCAAGCTTGGCTCTAATAGCTTTATTTTGTGCACCTATCTTCCAAGCACATTTTAGAGGCCTGAGAAACCAACACTTATGAAGAAAGTTCCTAAGTTTGTTTGTAATTACTGGGGATATGTCAGAATTTATTTCTAAAGCCGATTTTGTTTAAATAAATTTAGGGACTTGTTTTGAGTGGAAAGATCACATTGAAGGAGCATTTTTATCCTCTTCACTGCCTATACTGGTCTTTACTGTTCTGACTTATCAAAACTTGGAGGTGAGTTGAAGTCTTTGTAATATGTGCTGATTCCTACCCCTGTAGTTTTGTTAAGACCAATCTCTTGCTTTTGAATTCTAGTGAAAATTAAAATAAAAAAGATGAAAACAAACTGATTAAGCTGAGAGCACTTTAGTGCATTCTACATAATTGTTAAACATTTGTAGAATTAAGTCTTCCTGTTCAGAATGCATTAGCATTTAATAAATAAAGATGCAGCACTTTGTTTTTCATTTTGAAGAACCTTGAGCCATAAAAGTGCATTGTGAAGCAGAGATGTAATTACAGTACATCGAGCAGCAAAGTCACTACACATTTGATTTCTTGTTTGTAATTGTCTATCTGAAATCCAGTGAAGTTCTGACATGAAAAGTGCTTTCCATTTTAAGTGTTTGGCTTTTTAGTGAGATAATATTTAATACAGAGTGTGTACATCTTCTTGTTGCCATGGATGCACGAATATTGAATTTATGGACAACACAACAGAGATTGAAAACCTGAAATCAAAAATGAAATTAGAAGTTATTTCAGTTAGACAAAAATTTGATCACAGAATATACAGTAATGGATAGTGTATAATAATAAGACGTAGAGCAAGACGAGGGTTGCTATGGGTGATTTAGTTTCTTATATAGTCTTCTGGCAAGAAAACACCAAGATCACCAAGTTAAGAAAAGCCTGAATACAAGTAAAATGCAAAGAATAGTAAAAATCGTTCATCTGATTTCTGCTCTATAAGCGGGATTAATATTCTGCCAATATAGCCTTTTCCTTTTTTGTGATAACATACAAGCAGCCTAGTTTTAACTTGAATATTTAGTATATATTCCCTAAGTTACTGCTTGAAAAGAAACATTTTGCTTTCTCTTTCATATTAGATATTGCTAGAATTCATATAAAATTATCTAAGTGTATTGTTTTCCTTGAAAAGGAGATATGTGAAAGTTCCTGTGATCTTCTGTAGCTACAGCCAAACCAGAAACACCTAGTTGTGGAACAAAGAAATGTCTTTTCTGAGCTGCTGCCATTTTCTCAGTTTTCAGGGGCTGAATTTGCATGCTCAGCTTGCCAGATGGAGAGGAATATGCCTGCATAATATCAACTGCCAGCAAGACATCCCCCAGCCCCTTCTCACTGGTATTTGAAAATAGATGAGTAACAACTTTCCATATTTTTTAGCATGGCCAATATTTCCTTTGCTAATTACGCTTCTAACCTATGCTTTCATTTGAGAGGAAGGATGTCTTTGTGGTGAATGCTCCATGTTGAGACTGCAAGGATATCATGCTGTCTCAGGTTACCTATGACAATGACAAAGTGCTTGGACTCACTCCTCAGCAGTTCGTCTGAGGGAACTTCATTGCCCATGCTAGCTCTGACAGTCACTTCACCTGGATGTTCATGAAGTATAATCTACAACCATATTTGCCTTATCTTTTTATGCTCTAAACAGTGAGCACAAGGGAAATAAGATTCACCTTGGAAAAAGATTGACATTTAGTGGTCTATGTGTTTAAATATCCAGTGCATTCAACTGATATTGAATGTATGTATTCAGGGGTGTCCAGTCTCTTCTCCCAAGTAACAAGTGATAGGACAAGAGAAAGTGGCCTCAAGTTATGCCAGGAGAGGTTTAGATTGGATATTAGGAAAAATGTCTTCACGGAAAGGGTTGTCAAACATTGGAACAGGCTGCCCAGGGCAGTGGTGGAATCACCATCCCTAGAGGTATTGAAAAGATGGGTAGACGTGGTGCTGAGGGACATGGTTTAGGTTTTGGCAGTGTTAGGTTGATGGTTGGGCTCCATGATCTCAAAGGTCTCTTCCAACCTAGGCGATTCTGTAATTCTGTGATTTCTGTAAACCCACTAGCCTTGAGAGAGGGACTGAGGCGTCCAACAAAGGTGACTGGTGCCATCTGAGACAATCCAAGCCATCTCCAGGGAGCTTTAGCAAATCTGGCAAAGTGGAGGCCCAGCCTCAGCTGAGATGTCAGGCACTCCTGCTTTTATGTGAGTAGCAATTCTCATAGGTTTGATCTGGAACCAGTTTTACATTTCAAACAAGTCAACAATAACCTGTCCCTTAAACCTCAGCCTGTAGCTACCTTGATGAGGAGAAAGAAGGATAGCACTTATAAGCTGTGCAATGTTCCATGTTACAAAACTAGATGATTACTTTCTTATTTATTATTTAGTAACTCAGAGTAGGTCTATTTTTTCTTCTGCCGACTGGGGCAGTTCACCAGACAGGAAGGAGAATGAAAAATATAACACAAGAGTAAGAGTCAAAAGCTGCAGTGGTATACTGAAAACTGTTGATTTATCAAATACGTACGTCTGGTATTATGAAAACTATGTTTTAACACTATGTACATGACTGGTAAGCTCACCAGTTCTGCCTCTGTGAACAGTAGAGGTTTTTATGTTTCTTATAGAACAGAGCACTGAAGATATTTGTGTCACCCTAACCATTTTGGTTACATCAGTGACCTGAAAGATAGACACTCCATATATTATCTCAGTCTTTCATTCTCAATTAACATAAAATGATGGAATTTAGAAAACATGCAGGTGCTTTTAGTATTTTGCATACTTGTGAAAACAAAGTTAAATTTTAGTACTTCAGAAAGGTTCTTTAAAATAATTTTAAACCAAAACTAAAGTGTATTATCAGCATTTGGCTTACATACCCACTGGTAAATATATTACAGTTCCTCTGATTCCACATTCATGTAATTGTTTATTCAGCTCTGCAAGAACTCCTGTTCTGGTTTTAAAGTAACACCATTTGTATTTGTGGCAAATTATATAATTTCTTCCTCAATTTCATTAACTGAAAAATAGCATTAGAACTTCACACACTAGATGGCAAGGCTTAGTTAAGACAACTGATGGGAAGCAGTGAACAAATGTAAGAATTATTGTCATCTGAAATTTCACATTACTTGAATAGATGGAAATATTGTGCTTCATCATGATTTTACAGAAGGAAACTCATTGTAATACCAATGATTTTCATATTCAAATAGATATATTGTCTTCTTTCGATTGTGAATTCAGCAAGCATTCATTTTAGGCATGTCAATAAAGAATTGCTGAAGCAGAACATATTTGACAAAGAACTGTAATTTGGTTTGTTGTGCACGGTTCAGAATAAATCCAATAATTTTCATAATGCAATGCTTATGTAATGGAAATATTTGAATGTGCCTTTGGTGATAATATTGATATACACTATATAGTAATTAACAGCCTTAATGTATCAAGGTTCACAGTGCTTGAAAGTTATCAGTACAAAATGAAATGTTTTGCCTTGCTTTTATCTGTTCATGCATGGTCAGCAAAGGAAGATTTACAAGAGGTGAGGAGAAGCCTGTAAGTATCTCAGTGTTGTTTCTTGCAGGGCACTTTCTGCCATGTGACAAAGAAAGGCTGGATCATTGCAGGTGCCTGCCTTGTCCTATAGGAATGAAAATTGTGGAAGAAAGAAATAAGTCATCAGTGAAACCATATTCTGGGAACTGTTCACCATATGCAGGTTCATACAGGAAAATTAGCCAGCTCCTCTCCTTAACCTCATCATACTCAGAGGACACCCATATGGGGCAGTCCCAGCTTCCAGCTGCCATTGCAGAAGGACACAGGTCTCATGTATTTGCTGTGCCATAACTGCCAGCCTTTTGCATTTGGTACCTCTGGTTGCCTAAGGCAACTCAATCATGTATTAGGCTTCCGGTCAGCTGAATCATCTCCTAAAATCCACTGATGGTACGGCTGTGGTTTCCTTTGTCAAAGGGTTTAGACACCTATAATCCCATAAAGACAAGTTCATACAGGTATTAAAATGCAGGTGTCTTAACCTTCAACTGAGTCCTACCTCGAAATTTAGGTGAGATAAATCCCACCATCAGAGATAAACCCTGTTCATTATAAAGGCTGAACTCAGACTTTCTGATGCCTTCTAAGGCCTATGGTGAGGCTGTGCTGGGATGTTTTGGGGCAGAGTAGTCTGTTTATAAAAAGCGGATTGATCATGAACATCACCTTTATTCTGCAAGCATACCCTTTGTGACAGGTGTGGATATGACCCAGTTAGAAAGTGAAGCTACATGTTTCACAGCAGGTATCTACTTGACTTTTTTAGAATTTACGTTCAACAAGATACAGCAGCCAAAGCATTCACAAGCCCAGTGGGAAGCACACACTTGTTAGTTTGGCTTTTAAAGACTTTTTTTCTTTCTTTCTTTTCTTTTTGTACCAAAGGAGCATTGGCTTCTGGGAGAGTCTCATGAATTTCCAAGAAATATTCCACAGCTAATGTCAACTACCAGTTACAAGAATAAACCCCCCTCACCTTTATACCTTTTTTACTGTGTAGTCCTTGGAAAGAAAGCCAATTAATAAGGCACTGTGTAGCACAGATGAAAAATCTATAAATTAGTTGAAACTGTGATTAACATTAATTGCAGTTGCTTGCACAACTTGTGTTGACAATAGGAATTCAGGTTTTAAGGCAATTGGATGCTCTTTGAAGACTGAGGACTGCAAGGAAGAAATGGGAATCATCTGACCACACAGGGCAAAAGCATTTTTACTCAAAGGGTGGCCAACCTAGTAAAGACAGCTTTAAACTAGGAATAATGAGGGAGAGACATGATGACCCGAAGTCATTTGAGGAAGTAGCAGATCAAGTTCTCAAGGAAAGGATGTAGGGTGATGCAGATAGGAGAGACCTTGAAAACCAGAGAGCAGGGCTGAAGTGAGCCAGCCCTGGGAAGCTGATGGAGTAAACCATCCTGAAAGCAATTTCAAAACATATGAAGGACAGACAAGAGGTGATTGGGAGTAGTCAGCATGCATTTACAAAAGGAAAATAATGCTTGACCAAACTGACAGCCTTCTACAATGAGATGACTGACTGGTGGGTTAGAGGAGAGCAGCAGCTATTGTTTATCTCAACTTTAGTAAGGCTTTCAAGACCGCTTCTCTCACAGACAAACTGAGAAAGTACAGATTAGATAATTGAGCATCTTCATTACTGCCCTGGACAATGGGACAGAGAGTAGCCTCAGCAATGTTGCAAATCATACAAAATTTGGAGGTGTGGTTGATATATCAGATGATTGGAGTGCCCTGTGGAGGGGCCTCAGCAGGTTGGAGATATGAGCTGACAGGTACCTCATGAAATTCAATAGCAGGCAGTGAGAAATCCTGCACCTGGACAGTAATAACTCCATGTATTTGGGCAGGAATAACTCCATGCACTTGGGCAGGAATAATCCCATGTATTTGTACAAACTGGGGCTCAACCATCTAGAAAGCAGCTCTACAGAGAAAGATCTGGTGGTCCTGGTGGAAAGGGAGGTGAACATGAGCCAGTAATGCACAGAAAATTTTTTTCCTGTGGAAAAAAAAAACCAAAACCCACCACAAAAAAACCCACCACAAAAACCAGCATACCAGCCAACAGCATCTTGGGCCTCATTAGGCAGAATGTCATCAGCAGGTTAGGAGAGGTGATTCCTACCCTCCGCTCATCGCTGGTGAGACAAATCTGGAGTGCTGGGTGCAGACTCTTCTCAGTGGTGCCCAGTGACAGGGCAACAGGCAATGGGCACAAACTGAAACACAGGAAATTCCATTTACACATAAAAAACTTACTGTGAGAGTGGTCAGACACTTTAACAGATTCTCTGAGGGGCTGTGGAGTCTCCATCCTTGGAGACACTCACAACTAAACTGGACACAGTCCTGAGTAGAAATGAAGACCAGTAGCTTTTATGAGGAATCTCATTAAAGAAGCATTTCTAAACGTACAGCTAAAGATTTTTAAGAAAAGCAATAATTTTAGAGAGACCACAAAGGAGTAAAAGCCGAGTTCCTGATAATGATCAAAAGAGGGACAGAACTGGGGTGAACAAGTCCATGGCCTACATGGTTAGAATTTACTGAAGATTTCTTTGAAATTATGTTAGCTTACATGTGAAGCCTTACAACTAGATCACATGTGATCACATGTTTGGAAGTATACAAGGCTAAAACCAAAAAAATTTAAAAGCAGAGGGATCCCATTGTAGGAAGGTTGTGTTGGGGGATGAAAATACCATGATGCCCAAACTTAAAAAAAGGTGATTAAAAAGACTTGATTTCAGGTAATTTTATTTATTTCAGGTTTATTTATTTATTTCCAGTTAATCTAATCTTTTCCATAGCTTCTTTAAACTTTGAACTAACCTTTAACAACTCATGCCTGAAATCTCAGTTCAAAATGGCAGTTTTGTAAAGTCAAATTGAATTCAAATTTAATTCAATTATATTTTGGGTTTATTTTGGCACTGATCCTAAAGTGGGCAAAATACCTAAACAGGGGGTTTACACTAATCTCAATACAGGAAAAGTCTCGAAAATCTTTTCTGTGTTAACACAGTTATGTTTTCACTGAACTGATATTCTATAGCAATAATACATGATTATAAATCTCTGAAGGTGACTAATTATAGTCTGGGCCCTTTGTTGTTTACTTCATAGTATGTGCTTCTGTTTATTTACTCCACTTATCTGAATCTGCAGTCATGACAGGAATGGGTTTCCACATCCTGATCTTAGAGAGTCAGCATTGTGGGTATTAAACTCCTACGTGTAATGTGTTGTGCCCTTACATACACATCATTATGGGAGTGGGCTCCAAAACACTAGACTTCAACCTCAAGGCATGACTCAGTAGGCTCCACTGTACTAATTAGATCACCAGTTACTATAATGGGAGTTCAGACATCTCTTACACAGTTAAGCACATAAATTTAAAAATTTACTCTCAAGCTGACTCCTACCTTAGACTTGAATTCATTTCACCTGAAGGGAAAACTGAGGCAAAAGAAGTGTTGAGTATTTTGGTCTTTTCCCGTTGGACACCCTGCCTGACTGAGCAATGGGCCCATAATCTCTTTAGCCTTTCTTTTGCCCTCAGAAACCTTTCTTCTTGTCATTCATTGTCTCTTGCTCATTTTAACTCCAGCTCAGCTTTGTTTTTCCTCACTCTGTTCCTACATGTGCAAGCAATGTCCCCACTTCCCCTGGTAGCCTGTCCCTACTTCCACCTTCTACATATTTCTTTTTTTGTGCCTAGCTCAGTCAGGATCTCTGTGTCCATCCATGGTTTCCTGCCATCAACTTTCTGCATGTCGGAGTGGATCATTCTTGAGCTCTTGGGAGGCTGTCCCCGAAGATCACTCAGATCTCTCAGGCCTCTTGTCCTCCAGGGCAGTTTCACATGGAATTCTACCAAATGCATCCTTGAACAGATCCAACTCTGCTTTTCAGAAGTCAAAGCTCACAATTCAGCTCTTTGTCTTGCTCAGTTTTCTTAGGTTCTTAAAATCTACAATTTCATAGTCACTGCAAAGAAGGCTGCCCTTGACCTTCATGTCTTCAGCCAGTACATTCTTGTTTGTGAGTAGCAGGTGTAACACAGCACCTTCTCTATTCAGTTTATTGATCCCCTGTATCAAGAAATTGTATTAGCATATTTCAGGTATCTTCTGGATTACTTGTTCCCAGACATTGCTCTTCCAGCAGGTATTGGTGTGTTTAAAGATGCACATGAGTATCAAGGTCTGTGGGGTCTGTGGTTACAAGGCTTTCTCCAGCTGCCTAAAAAAGGTTTCAGCTACCTCCTCTTCCCAATACTTTCTAATCCAGTTGTTTAAGGCCTTTCTGTAGTTGTCATTAGAAATGACAATTTATTCTGCCTGCTATGAATGTATACATTAAGATGGCATGATAAATCTCCTGGAAGTGCTTTTATTTCAACAGTGACTCTCACTAGTGTCTAAATGAATAGTTTAAGTGTTAAACTTTTAAGTTTCTAACTTTTAGACAGGTGACATTTAGCATTGGTTAAGTTAAGTGTGCTGAATCAGATCACAAGCATAGCAGGAAATAAATTACGGTACGTTATGCTGAAAGTGCACAGGTAGTAATCACTTAAAAGATTTTTTCTTTGTATTCACTTTCCATGATACCACAAAAAATGCTTATCACCAGGCTAAAGATGCTAGTAAAGATCTACAAAAATTGTTCTATCTATGATCATTTCTTCATTTCACTTTGATGACAGTTGTGTTCTTTGAAAGACTACATTGAAATAATGTATTTTCTTTACATAGAAAGAAGGTTGAAACAAAAAGACAACTGAAGTGGGGTTAACCTTCTTACAGTTAGGTATCAGAAAATTAGTTTTAAGTCCAAGTTTTTAAGTCTGATTTAGTCATATTGTGATTCATTTGTAGTCACAGGAGACAACAGGCACCTTCAGAGTGCTATTCATCTCACCATGACATATGTCTAGAACAGCTGAGATGAATCATTCTCTGGAGCCCCCAGCTCTTTCCACTGATGACAGAAAGAGCCAAGGGCTTAGAGTAGATGTGTAGCCTTTAGATATCTTAAGTGAGATGAATCTCAAACTTGCAGCATCATTATTGCATGTTACAGCAGATCCCTTTATCTGAAGTCAGTTCTGCCATCCGTACAGCAAGTGTAAAGGGTCTTCATTTAAACAAGAACTGGGGACTTCTGAATTCTAATAAGCATACTAATAGTCTGGAAAAATCTTTTTCTTACTAAACAGCCTACATCCCCAACTTGTTTCTTTAATGTGAGATCCACTAACTTCACTATATCCTTTAGTTTCAGAACAAGAAAGCATTGCTATGTAGTTCCTCTGCTTATGACAGAAATGAACTCTTGACATTGAATCAATGTTGAATGCTGCTTACCTAGAATTTCACAGAAGTTTCAAAATGGTTAAGACTGTATTTAAAACTGAATTGCCTCATGGAAGACAGTAACAAAAGAACTGAATACAGAACTGTGGTCCTGCTACAGTCCTGCAGAATTGGTTACAAATGCCCAACCCAATTTCTATAGCTCAATCCTACCACTAGATACTGTAGTATCTATATCAGTAGATCTATATCTTAAGTATAGATTATACTGTAGTATACTATCTATAGATCTATGCTATATCTCTAAAGTATATATCTATACTGTAGCATCTATAGTAGCTATAACACAATTGAGATAGAAACATAAGATCATATAACCGTAGAATCACAGAATCATAGAACCACAGAATTGTATAGTCATAAAATAGCTTGACTTGGAAGTTGGAAAGGACCTTTGAAGGTATGCTTTCTAGCAGCATGGTGGTTTCCAGCTCCTCCTGTTTGCTGCCCGTGCATTGATGTAGAGGCGCTTAAGCTGGACTGTCAGCTGTTTCACCTTCCCAGAGGAACACAGCTTAATTCCCTTGGGGTATTTCACTTGTGTATCCTTCTTGGCTCCTATTGCCTCAGGAGACCCTGTCTCATCTCCGTAGGACTTCAAGCACGCTGCAGTATAGCCAGCACGTCTAAGAGCAATGGGCTGAGGGCCCTCACTAGCACCCTGTCCCCCTAACCTTGCTGTGCCACCTCACAGCTTGTCACAGTCAAGCCTGGAATTATCCCCCTCCCCTTTCAAGCCTAGTTTAAAGCTCTGTCAATGAGTCTCACTAGCTTGTGAGTGAAGACCCTCTTTCCCCTTTGAGAAAGGTGAACCCCATCTGATGCCAGCAAGCCTGGTGCCAGGTAGACCATCCCATTACAAAAAAACCCCAAAACTATGGCTCAAGATTCCCTTATCAACCGTCCCAAGGCCCTGAAGTTTCTTTTGATCACCCTTGGACTATGCATTGTGGTTTCACCACCACCCACATGGAAGACCAGCAATGGGTAATAATCCAAGGGCCCTACCAGGCTAGGAAGTTTCCTAGTGATGTCCTTAACCTGGGCCTCAGGGAGGCAGCAGACCTCCCTAAGAGGAGGGTTTGGCTGGCATGTTTGTCCCTCTGTTCCTCTCAGAAGTGTTTTATAGTAAGGAAACAACATAAAAATATTTGCAAAGTTTCTCAGAAACAATTCTACCTTAATTTCTGGGAAAGCTTCACTCACACACTGAATTCAAGAGTTAGTTGCATGGGAAAAAATGGAAACCTCGTCTTTCAGCAATACAGGACTATACAGAACAGAACAATACAGGACCTTCTGAAATCAACAGCTTGAATTTCTTTTCATACAGATTACACATTAAAGGTGATTCTCCATTCTTTTCCCACTTTTTCAGTTAAAAAAGGTTCAATTAGCCGAATCTCAGGTACATGCAAATGATGACTCAAGAAATCACCTTCTGGTGATTTTTTCTTTTTACCATAGACATAGGTTAGAAAACTTACACTAAAGATCTGTCAACTAAAAATAAGTGAAATTAATTCATACTCAGCTGGAGTATAACGATGATGGAGACATTTGACATGTATTCTGGCCCCATGTATATGTCACATGCCATAAATTTCACTTTTATGCAAAGCTAGGAATAGGTCTTTGACTATGGAAATTCTACTTTTTGTTATAGCAGATTTCCTGTGTCAACATGGAAGCTTTGATTTGAAGACATCACTGGCAGGCACTGAGAGAGGAATCACAGTTTCTTGGTTCCTTCTGATTCAGATAGAGTGCAGAGGGTCAATACCTAGTTGAAGTGTTCATGTTCTCAGTATTCTCTTCCAAATGGCTCTGTATTGGTCTGCTTGGTCATGTGTAGGTGTGCACCAGCTATATTAATGTCCCAGCCCATGGAACACAAACCAGTTCCCATCAGGAAGACTTTTTCTTCTTTACTCTGCTTCAGCTAAAAAAAAAATTGGTTTTTGAGTTCCTACAGTAAAGGAGCTTTGGGATTGCAATTGGTTTGCTTGCCACTATCTTGACATGTAGGCAGAGCTAGAGCTGTGAGTGCCTACGCTTGTGGGGCTGTTCTGGACACTGGCCATCTGCACAAGATTGTCTTCCTTGGAGATGAGGCATCTGAGTATTTTAAAGCAGATGTGCAATTTCTTGGAAAAATGGTTTCATAAAACTAGATCTAGGTTTCATAAAGCTAGAAAACTGAATCATATTGAAAAACATTGGTTTTCTAAACAATCTCATTGAAATTACTATTGTGGAGTTGAAATATTCCAAGCTTTTTCATCACAAGTTTTATGAATCATTTGCATAGGAAAGCTTTGACAGCTCTCCTATATACCCTGAAATATTCTGTTCATAATATGTCTATAATTAAAAAAAAAAAATAAATCAACAATCTTCCACACCTGGTTTATTGGAAAATACATCATTACAATATTGTGTCCCTTAAAATTTTAGTTTCTCTGACAACCTGCTAAGGAGATGAAATAAATTTAGCAGCACAATCATTCCTCTCTTGATAAGGAAAAATAATTGGAAAATAAAAAAAAATCACTCAGTGTAGTGAACTTTTCACTTCACTTTGGATTTTGGTACCATTATCCCTATTTTCCATATATTTATTTCCACTCTGCATTTTGCCACAGAGAAGATTGATTCACTTAGAGGAGCACAACTGAGAGGGTACAGAGAAAGTACATTAAGAAAAAAATTTCTGTAGTAGGAGTTATTTTCCTTATTTTTTCTGTTGTACGAATTGTGCTGAATCAGTTCTGGTTTCTCAGCTGTGCAAGGAAAATTGAATTTTGCTGCCTCGAGGATGAAGGCTGGGCTCTTCTTACAGTGAGAGGAATGGAAATAGTAATTATTACTTCTGAGAAATTATTTACACCTGTAGCAGAGCCTGTAACACTCATACTCCTCTCTTGGCACCGCAGCCTGGGCTTCCTGGGGCTTTCACATTGCAAGGAGGTCACCAAGACCATGATGGTTTTTCTATCCCTTGTCACAACATGCTGTCAATATAAAGGTTAAAGCACATATCTCCTTGATGTAGTCTGGCTGATGTAGCCAAGTCTGGCTTTGAAAAGATCATGAAGGTGTCTAGAATGTCCACGAATCCTTTGTCAACTGTCTGTTAACCTCTCTACACCTGAGAAAGTCCTGTACATGTGTGACAGCTTTGAAGGAGTCGTTTGGCTATAATACATTGAACTGTGTCTAAAATGACAGAGGTTAACAGTACTGCAGTGTAGTGCAGTTATTCAAACAAATGCTGTTTCTTGAGATGTGCAAAGGTTCCATGCTGGCTTGTTTACTGAAGAGTGTATGTCTTGTCTTCTATGCAAAAAGTAAGTTTTCTAATCCTGTCCTTTCAGTGATAATACAGACAGGTATACAGCTACTCATCCATCAATAGGCAGCAGATGAGTCAAAGCTGGTAGTCAGATTTCTGAAAAACCTTTTGTGCTTCGTAAATCTTCATTGACAAATACAAATACTACTGACCTGATGTGGTGTAATTAAAATTTCTTCTGCATAGATGGAGATAAGTATTAATGCAAAATGATATTTAAAAGCCCCTACAAAAGGCATGAGGGAAGACCCAGGGAACTACACACCTGTTAGTCTAACCTCTGTTCCTGGAAAAAGTATGGAGAAGATTACAGTGGATACCACTGAAAGGCATTTAAAGAATAATGCAGTCATCAGGCACAGTCAACATGGGTTCACAAAGGGAAAGGCCTGTTTAACTAATTTGATATCTTTCTGTGATAAGACCACCCACCTAATGAAGGAAGAGAAGGCGGCAGATGTGGGTTTTCTGGATTTTAGTAAGGTTTTTGATACTGTCCCTCACAGCATCCTTCTGGACAAATTCTCCAACTGTGGGATGTGTGGGCTCATGGTGCGCTGGGTGAAGAACTGGCTGAAGGGCAGAGCTCAAAGAGCTGTAGAGGGTGGAGCTGCACCTGGGTGGTGATTGGTCACCATCAGTGTTCCTCAGGGATCAGTACTAAGTCCAGTTCTGTTCAATATATTTACCAAGGATCTGGATGCAGGAGTTGAATGCACCATTAGCAAGTTTGCTGACGATACCAAACTGGGAGGTGCTGTTGACTCTTCTGAGGGACAAGAGGCCTTGCAGAGGGATCTACATAGATTGGAGCATTCGGCTATAATTAATGGGATGAAATTTAATGAGTCAAAATGCCGGATTCTGCACCTGGGATGGAGTAATGCCGGGTACAAGTATAAACTGGGAGTGGAGTGGCTGGAGAGCAGCCGTGCAGAAGGGATCTGGAGGTGCCAGTCAAGAGCAGGCTCAATACAGCAGCCAAGAGGACAACCCACATCCTGGGGTGCATCAAACACAGCATAACCAGGCAGTCAAGAGAGATGATTATCCCACTGGATTCGGCATTGGTGAGGCCTCCTCTTGAGTACTGTGCACGGTTCTGGGCTCCAAAATTTAAGAAGAATGTGAAGGTACTCGATTGTGTCCAGAGGAAGGCAATAAAGCTGGTGAGGCTGGAAGAATGATTGTCCTGTGAGGAGCAGCTGAGGACTTTGGGCTTGTCTACTTTGGAGAAAAGGAGGCTGAGGGGTGACCTTAGTGCTTTCTCCAGCTTCCTGAGGAGGGATAGTGGAGAGGGAGGTACTGGTCTCTTCTCCCTGGTATCCTGTGATAGGACGTGTGGGAATGGTTCAAAGCTGCACCAGGGGAGGTTTAGGCTGGGCATTAGGAAGCATTTCTTTACTGAGAGAGTGGTCAGACACTGGAACAAGCCTCCTAGAGAGGTGGTTGATGCCCCAAGCCTGTCAGCGTTTAAGAGGCGTTTGGACAATGCCCTTAATAACATGCTTTATCTTCTGGTCAGCCCTGAATTAGTCAGGCAGTTGGACTAGGTGATTGTTGTAGGTCCTTTCTAGCTAAAATAGTCTATTAAGTACATATTTAATTGATAAGAAACCTTGTTCAAAGTGACAAAAAGACAACTAAACTCAGCTAAGCACTGTGAACAATTTGTAAAACCTTGTTATGACAGCTGAGGGAAAACCAAAGGGTGTACCTATAGACTCTGTGTATTGGCTGACATACTACAACAATATCCCTTTGGAAATTTATGAGAAAAATGAAAAAAAAAAAAAAAAAAGTGTTTATGTTACTTTGTGGATTTCCTCACCTGGAATATACACCAAAACGTACACAAAGGGCTGGCAGATTTGACAAGGGNAAAAAAAAAAAAAAAGTGTTTATGTTACTTTGTGGATTTCCTCACCTGGAATATACACCAAAACGTACACAAAGGGCTGGCAGATTTGACAAGGGACTTTTAAGAATCATAGAGTAATTTAGGTTGGAAAAGATCCTTAAGATCATTGAGTCCAACTGTTAACCTAGTACTGACAACTCCACAACTAAACCATGTCCCTAAGTACCACGTCTATATGTCTTTTAAATACCTTTAGGCATGGTGATGCCACCACTTCCCTGGGCAGCCTGTTCCAATGCTTGAAAACCCTTTCTGAGATGAATTTTTTCCTAATATCCAATCTAAACCTCCCCTGGCGCAACTTGAGGCCATTTCCTCTTGTCCTATCACTTGTTACTTAGGAGAAAAACCGACCTCCACCTGCTTACAACCTCCTTTCAGATCGTTTTAGACAGCAAGATCTCCCCTTCTTTTCTCCAGGCTAAATAACCCCAGTTCCCTCAGTTACTCCTCATAAGACTTGTGATCTAGACCCTTCACTAGCTTCATAGCTCTTCTTTGGGCACACTCCAG